>BOPP01000004.1:12118560-12137203 GCA_017312745.1 Gryllus bimaculatus | reverse complement strand
TGGGGCGGGGGGGGGGGGGGGGTGGGGGGGGTGAGGTGACAGAGAGGGAGACTGCGGGCAAGTGCGAAAGGGAAAGGGACAGAGAAGGTGCGAGACTAGCGCGACGAGAAGCGAATGGGTGACAAGTGAAGGAGAGGGCAAGAGATATCGTTTAAGTATTTAAATGTGTTCCACACGAGCAAGAATTGTGAATGGGATAGGCCAATCGCAAAGGGCAGGTTAAAAAAGAAGAGAGTGGGAGCGCGCGATGTAGCGTAGTGGGAACTTAAGGAAAGAGTAGACCTAGTAAACATTTGAGGGGGAGACGTAGGAGTCTACAACGGTAGAAGGGGGCGATTTTAAAATGTTTTACATAGTTGTGAGGAGAATGATAGGAAGGTAAATCAGAAAAATGGCCCTGCAGCCAAAGCCTGCAGTTGGAGGCGAGAGTGGGAGAATGAGTATGGAGAGGAGAGAGGAGCAGGAGGGAGAGGGGGGAGGGGGATGAGGGGTAGAGAGGGCGAGAGGGAGAGGGGGACGGGAGGTAGGTGAAGAGGGGGAGAGGGGTGGGGGGGTGAGGGGAGAGGGTGATGGGCACGGGGATTGAGAGGGGTGAGGGGGAGGCGAGGGGCCGATGAGGGTAAAGAGGTGGAGAGGGGGGACGAGGAGAAGAAAATATAGTGAAGCAATGAAGTGTGAGGACGAATGGCGGGACAGACTTTGTGAGAGTGAAGGAGCAGCGCGAGTGGTCGAGCCGGGAAGTGTATAGAGGTGATGGTCGCTTAGTGTGGAACGCGACCGTGACGTGTCGGCAGGTCTTTTCGAGCCAAGTTTGGCGCACAAAAAACCGGCAGGGCCAGCGGCTCTCCGCGGGGGTTGCGGCCGGCCGCAGGTGCGGGGCTGCGTGGCTGGCAACCCTGGCGAAATCGATGGCGCCTGCGCCGCTGCCAATACAACGAATTGCACGGCGCAACTCGTCTGCGCTTCTTCTAGCTCTGGCTGTGCGTCCTCCGCGTTGCCTTAGCCCTGTATCGACCTTACGATTCTTTCTTCTGCTCTCTCCTTGTGGGATTCTCGCCTTCGCTCCTCGTCGCTCAGCCGCCGCTCTCGCCTCTCGTCTCGCCTTGCTATCGCCTCGTCTTTCCTTCGCCTAGTTATAAACTGACACGCAGCTCGCTTTCAACGTTTGTCTGCGCCTTGTGCCTGACATCCCAGTTGCATTTATTCCCATATCCCTCACTTTCGGCCTCGATTTCTCCTTGTCGCTAGTTATCGTATTTCACAACTGAAAACAAATGAGAATAGAAACACAAATGCACATTTAAACTATTGACGTAATAAAACCATTAAATCAAAACAACAATAATTTTATCCATTATCATTCTAAACTTTTCACATTAACAACTCAACTTCTCAACACACAAAATTAAAGTCAGTGTTTCGGTATTCAGAAGAAATATTCGACACTCTGTCGAAGCAAACTCGCACCTGACTAATTAATTAATTGTTTTTTATATATGTATTATCTTTGCACATCGCTTTAGTTTGCTATGCCTGTCCAACGATCAGTATTTATATATTTATAGTCAGCATCTGATAAGGGCATTTTGTAAAGTATTTTTTTTCATTTTTAATCATGCCATTTGGCGTTACATAGTGTTCATTCTTCAGGAGTCTAATTCAAATTTTCGAGTTCTTCCTAGAATTTCAATCAAAGCACTGTATTTTGCAATCTCGCACGTGCATGGCTCGGCTGGTTCGGAGAATCATTACACGCATCTGCCGTCATGGTCCACCGAACGTGTCTGGTGTGGATCGCGGAGCGGCCTACAGGACTTCTGAGAGAAAACGCTTTATAGGAATACTTATAATCAATATTCCAGATTTCAGTAAACTATCTTTAACATGATATATTCGGACCCGTACTATTTGGTTTTCATTACCTCCAGATTCATTGTAAAATTAACGCGCACTATTTAATAGCATGTGGCATAAGCCCATCTGATAGGCCTGTAGTAAGCACAAGCCCGAAAACATGCACGGGCTCAGTTCTTCCGTGCAAGAACTCGACAACTTCTGGGGCCGGGTCCTTCGGCAGCCTGAGTAACGCGCCCGGTTCTGTTTTTTCACCAATGCTTTTCTATAAGGTACTTCTTAAGGTTTGTTCTGGGTGTCGAATCTTGTGAAACTAGTGAAATATTTAATACATGGTTCTGCAACACAAACATTTATTTATGATTGGCACCCAAACTGTTAAGTTACAACACTTTTACAATGATGTACTCTTTTGCCATCAATGCATGAATGTGCTTTTTACGTTTCAATACCGCCGCCACTCGTGTTTTGGATCCATCGAGGCTTTGCTTAATGTAATTTTATGGCTTAATGTTTATGAACAATGCATTGCGTGATGTTATAACTCTTGATTCGGGAGTTTATATTTCATTAAAATGGCTTTGTTCAGTTCTAAGATAGCAGGTAAATTCAAGTATAATGGTATATTCTTAATTCAGTTGATTGTTTTACTGTAACAATCAAGTACATGCACATTCATTTCATTATAAAAATGCTAGGTTTCACATTCTTTGTGTTTTAAGGCTTGGTTTTGTGAGCTGTGCTATTGCCACGTTGGTTAATAGCCACATTCGAATTTCATAGTGCTCGTTTTAACAATTTGTCAGTAATGTAATATTATTTGTATTGTAACCTAAAATCTGATACACTCAAAGTATTTTATTGTTAAGCCAGAGCTGACCTTTTAATTGTTTCTAATATGGTTTCAACATTGCTTTGCTGATTTCATTGAATTGACGTCTGTATCATTGCAGAACTTTAACCTATTGCTTATCGAATTGATTCAAATTAAGCAATTCGAATTATTAATGTATTATGACAAAGCTCAAATTGTTCAATCATCTCTTATTTCCAAGCTATGTATTCAATTTCTACTTATATCACTATCATTTAACTTAAAAAATATAATTGGGTTTTTGTGTTCAATTTGCCTTCACGTGACTTAGAACTTTCATTTTTCACGGGAACTAATTTTAGGTCGAAAAACTTCATTCATCTGTTGCTCATGCTGTTAAATTGCATCGGTCTCTTCGGAATTAAATATTAACTTATGAGATTATTATGTAACCGGAATTGTAGTATGAGGCCTAAAAATTCATATAACATCCACGTTCAGACTTGCCTGTCATCTTAACAGACTCGCTTCTCTTGAAAACTTTGTATCTCTTACAGTAACACAATAGATATGCTCATCTTAGAAATTAAGTCAAGTATTGTCATTAAATATGCCACACACTTATATATGTGTACAACAGATGTACAGTTCATAGGTTTTATTAATTCGCTACAAATTAAAATATCATGAACACTTGGTAAACGTAATGGTGCTAGTCCTTTTGTATATCACTTAGAAAATTACTTTAGTTTGTTTTTTCTTGAGACCAGAATGGGGACATGCCATGGATTTCATTTGGATTTTTATCAGAGTGGGGACCCTATAGAACCGTTCCCCTAGATATTTTCCTTCTCATTTTAAAAGGAGTCCATTTGTTTTTTTTGTTAAATGGCGGGCCGGCTGGCCGGATCGGCTAGTTTTCCCGCTCGGATGCTAATTAGAGCAGATTCGGCTACAGATTCTCTCTTCCTCCCCCAGAGCCAGAAGCCGATTTAGACCCTAGTCTTACGATTTCGATAACCGAACCATCCGATCCAACCATTACAAGAGTCAGTGGCATTGCTGCTTATGCTAAACTCCAACAACAAGCCTCCGCAAACGTTCTTCGGCTGTCTTGTTGAATCAAAGATGGAAATCGAAAAAAACCAGGTGACTCTGTGAACCCTTTCCGGTAAAACCTCGTCTGTGCTGTTAATTAGGGCCAGATGTTTATTTGACATGTTATATTTTTTTGCATTTTCCTTGGGAATGTAAGATAAGCATGATTTTAATCTACATGATAAAATTATGCAATCTTATGTATCATTTGCGTCAATATTTTAGCTTTTTCTAACCTTTGGTCTTTTCAGTTATTTTTATATTATGTTTTCCAATGATTTTTTTTTCAAATTTTTATCTTTTTGAACTCCAATTTTCGCCTCCTTCTTGGCTTGCCAAGTTCCGCGCACAAAACCCGGCAGCGGCCAGCGGCCTCTCCGCTTTGCGCCGGCCGCGCGTGGCGCTGCGTGGCTGGCAACCCTGGCGAAATCGATGGGCCCTGCCCGCCTGCCAATACAAGCAATTGCACGGCGAAACTCGTCCTCGCTCTCTTCTAGCTCTGGCTGTCGCGTCCTCGCGTTCGCCTTAGCCCCTGTACTCGACCTTACTATTCTTTCTTCTCGCTCTCTCCCTTGTGGGATCCTCGCCTTCGTCCTCGCTCTCGCTCACGCCCCCGCTCTCGCCCCCCTCTCGTTCACCCTTGCTATCGCCCTCGTCCTTTCCTTCGCCTAGTTATAACTGACACGCACTCGCTTTCACGTTTGTCTGCGCCTGTGTCCTCGACATTCCCAGTGCATTTATTCCCACTATCCCCCTCATTCTCGGCCTCGATTTCTCCCTTGTCGCCTAGTTATCGTATTTTACCACAAACTAAAAACCAAAATGAAGAATAGAAAACAAATCACATTTAACTTTGACGTAATTAAAACCATAAATCTCAAAAACAACAATAATTTTATCCATTTATCACTTCTAAAACTTTCCAACATTAACAACTCAACTCTCAACAACACAAAATTAAAGTCAGTGTTTTCGGTATTCAGAAGAAATATTACCGACACCTCTGTCGAAGCAAACCTCCACAACCTGACTTAATTAATTAATTGTTTTTATATATGTATTATCTTTCACATGCTTTATTTGCCTATGCCTGTCAACGATCCAGTATCTTATATATTTAAGTCAGATCTCATAAGGGCATTTTGTAAAGTATTTTTTTATTTAATCATGCATTTGGTTACAATAGTGTATCATCTCTGTCAGGAGTCTAATTCAAATTTTCGAGTTCCTTCCTAGAATTTCAATCAAAGCAACTGTATTGTGCAATCTCGCACGTGCATGGCTCGGACTGTTCGGAGAATCCTTCACACCGCTCTGACGTCATGGCATCCACCGAACGTTCTGGTGTGGATCGCAGCGCCTACGACTTCTCGGAAGAGAAAACGCTTATAGGACTACATTATAACTCAATATTCCAGATTTCAGTAAATACTAATCTTAACTGATATATACGCTACTATTGCTTATTCAATTACCTTCAATTATTAAAATTAACGCACTTTTAATACATGTGCATACCCGCTCTGATAGGCTGAGTAACACAAGCCCCGCAAAACATGCACCAGCTCTCTCCGCTGCAAGAACTCGACACTCGGCCGTTTGGGCACACGCGCCCCGGTCTGTTTTTTCACAATGCTTTTCTATACGTATTTCTTAACTGTTCTGTGTGAATCTTGTGAAACTAGTGAAATATTAATACCAATGGTTCTGCCAACACAACATTTATTTATGATTGCACCACAAACTGTTAAGTTACAAATTTTACATGATGTAACTTCTTTGCATCAATGCATTGAATGTGCATTCTTAACGTTTCCATACCGTCCATGTGTTTTGGACTCATCGAGGCTCTCTGCTTAATGTAATTTTATGCTTAATGTCTTCATGAACAATCATTGCCGTGATGTTATAATCTGATTCCGGCAGTTATATTTCGATTAAAATGCTTGGTTCAGTTCTAAGATAGCAGGTACAATTCAAGTATAATGGTATCATTCTTAATTCAAGTTGATGTTTTACTTAACAATCAAGTCACATGCAATTCAGTTTCATTATAAACAACTGCTAGGTATTCACATTCTTGTGTTTTAAGAGCTGTGTTTTGTGAGCTGTGCTCATTTGCCACGTGGTTATAGCCACAATTGAATTTCATGTGCTCGTTTCTAACAATTTGTCAGTAATGTCAATATTATTTGTAATTGTAACACTAAAAATCTGATTACAACTCAAAGTATTTTATTGTTAAGCCAAGAGCTGACCTCTTTAAATTGTTCTAATATGTTTCAAGCATTTGCTTTGCTGATATTCAATTGAATTGACTTGTATCACTTGCACTTTAAACATTTATTGCCTTATCGAATTTGACTTCAAATTAGCAATTCGAATTATTAATGTTAATTAATGACAAAGCTCAAATTGTTCAATCACTCCTTATTCAACTATGTATTCAATTCTAGTTACTTATTTAATTATATTTAAATAAAAATATAATTGGGTTTTTGTGTTCAATTTGCCTTTCACGGTGACTTAGACTTTCATTTTCAGGAACCTAATTTTAGGTCAGAAAAACTCATCATCTGTTGCATGCTGTTAAATGCAATCGGTCCTTCGAGAATTAAATATTAATTAATGAGTTATTATGAAGGTAATTGTAAGTATGAGGCCTTAAAAATTCAAATCAACATTCCACTGTTCAGACTTGCTGCCTCATCTTAACCAGACTCCTTGAAAACTTTGTATTATTACAGTAACACAATAGATATATGCTCATCTTAGAAATTTAAGCAATATTTAATTAAATATGCACAACAATTTATATATGTCGTACACAGATGTAAGCATCATTTTTATAATTCTACAAATTAAAAATATCAATGACACTTGTAAACGTAATGGTGCAGTCCTTTTGTATATCATTAGAAATACTTTTGTTTTTTTCGAGACAGAATGGGACATGCACTGGCATTTCATTTGATTTTCTATTCACCTGCACTTGTCGTTGAGATTATTTTTAAAGTGAATTAATTAAGCCTGAGGGTGGCGGGATTTTCCAGTTAACGCACTACCAGAAGAGAATGATAATGAATGAGTGATAACTGGAAATGGATTAAAAAGGAAATATGTTATAATAAATGACAAAGAGATGACGAGTATTCAATAAAGCCATTTGCGTACGTCATCTTTCCGCTGCAAATTTGAGTTAAATAATGAAATGCACGTGTGTGTGTGTGTGTGTGTGTACGTGGATTTGGGTATGTTACACATAACACTTTTTAAACACTGGATCCAGTCCTCACAAATTTTGCACGAATACATTTGAGCGACCGAGAAGAAAAATAAAGGGAGAGGAATTGCAATTCTAAACTTGCTCCAAAACGTGTTGATTGTGAAAAATTAACGAAGTGCGATAAATTCAAATGTTGGAAAGAGAATATTATTTGAATTCGTAGATCCGTGTGTAATCCAGAATTGCACCCAAACCACCAAACGTTAGTACTTATTCTTCGTGCCTTATTTTGGAAAGCTAGGAAAATGATGATTAGATACAGAACCAAATGAAGGAAGCAAAAGTGAGTTCTGGACGAAAAATGATTTTGCACTGTAAGATCTATTTGATCTACAAAAAAACATAACCCAGTAGGGAAAATTACTGTATTTTAGAAGATAGTTGAGCTTCATTCATTGACTTACTGCATGACTGAGTAGGAAAGATAAGAATGTATAGCGTTTTTCTTTACTTCCATCAGTCTTTCACAAAGTTGCGGGTAAAGTATTCAGTGTTGTGCTGTTACGCACTATTTTAGTAGCTGAGTCAGGGAATACATAAGTTGAGAGGGAAGAGGCGTGGCACATTGTACATGGCGGAAAACCAGGTTAACTACGTAATGGTTCCATTTCCACAACACTGAATCAGTATTTTTAGATCTTTATTGTTATCTTCGTCGGTGTCATCGAAGATTAAAAGCAAACATTTTTGTTGGTTGTCGGCAGATGTCAATTCTGTATATTTGTTTGACTAGATAATATAAAGGTTTCAAGATGAATTAAAGATTTGTGTGATACACAAACTTTAGGATTGACTATGGAACATGTATTATTGCCAACAGTATTTTGGATCCAGGCAGAGAATAGATGTAATAATTTAAATTGAGTCCGTCTCGAATCTAGAAAGTGTGAATGAGATCACGACAATACCCCTAGTAGTTTTTTGTACTGTTCAGAAATTTTGTTGCACTTCAGTATGTAGATTAGAATTTGCCTTAATAGACTTACCAAAATTTGGCGTTTTACTTCATGGTAAATTTAAACTGACGTTAATTGATCAAATATTTGTGGTGGTAATGGTGCTTCTTATTCTTCGACTAATTCTGCTGGGTCAAAACGATTCTAAGATGGAATGCTTGATAAACATTGCGGAACCCGGCATGCAGTCCGTTTTGAATTTACTTCGTCTGAATGATAGGTCGGCATGTTTTGTGACATCATGTTTGAGTCAGAAACATTTTGTGTCAGTAACTGTTCTGGTTTGTCAGTAGATATTTTTGAGATCAGTTTACGGAACTCGTTGAAATACCTTGTCGTCCGTTGCATTGCCTATTTTCCAGTTGTCTTTTTGACTGATTCTCGTGTGAAAGTACACGAGGAAAGCAGAAGATACTATTGTTTGTGGTGGTTGCATTTTAAGATTTTGGAATTGTTATTGCTGTTGTAGCTGCCACTACTGTATAAATTTCAGCTACTGCATTTCTAGTTCAGTTAATCGATCTTCTTCTTCGGCTATCGGAACCTCGTATCCTGTTGATATACTAGTCCTCAGGGCGATGTTATGTACCACAAAAGCTTTTCAAATCCTTTTTTCCAGAGCAGGGGCATCCTGTTTTAGACAGTTGTAAAGCTGATGATACTGTACCGTCCCATTCCCGCTAGCACTTCGGGGGCGCATCACGGATGTGGAAGCATATCGGATGGCTCATATAGGATATCCAAATAACGCCTTACCAGATTACATTAATCGATTAAATACGATACAAAAGTTTAAGTCTCAATTAAAATATTTTCTGCTGCACAACTGTTTCCACAGAATTTATACAATATCGAGTATTCAAAAGGAATGTAATATTAGTCTGAACGACATTTAGTGTATTATTTACCATTTGGATTGTATAATTCTAAAGAACCTGTAACAAGTATTGTACTTCAGCATCTGGGTCAATGACCCCCCATCTCGATCAGATTTTCGTCCAGTTTTCCTGCCCTTGAACAAAGGATCAGGGAAACTGGGATGGCCCCATATTTTGCTTCTGAACATAAATGTAACTTCAAATTAACTTCTCCCCATAGCACGTCACACTCAGTTTTTAACTGTTTTTGAATTAAATAAATAAATACTAACTCGAATTATCCACCGAGCCGTTTGTTATTGTGTGTAGGTGCCGTGAAGACAGCGAAGGCTGTGAACGGAGATTGAGCAGATGATTCCATCAGTTAGTTCGCCTGCGGAGACCCCTGAAGCGGCCGCCAAGAGCTTCTCTGAAGCACCCTCGAGTCTACACTAACGCGTCCACAGCGGCAATGGCGGCAGAGTTGGGCGGGGCGGGGCACTCGGCTCCTGTTTGAAGAGCGCTCCACGAGAAGCGGAGGTGGAGAGGAAGATGCTGATGAAAGGAGGTGGAAGGGAGGGCCGGAATGTGAATCAGAATGTGAGAAAGGGAGAACAGCGCAGAGTGCTTGGTCCGTCGGCGATGGTGGAGGAAGTTCGTAGCACCATAGTTAGTTCAATCGCATCTCATTGCTCATTGCATGGTTTTAACTTTTGGTCACACACTTTCCCTGAGATATGGTAATGTGTGCGTGTGTGTGGAAATGAAGTTCTCATGGGGTACTCCAAAGTGCTTGATGTCCCATTCTATCACTTACTGCTTCATTTTAGGATTCTGGGACCTGAAGTCGACTTATAGGCACATTAAACTGGCAATATATGATTTGTTCATTTGTTCGTCTTAAAGACATATATTATATTTCTGATATCATTAAGCTAGTGGTGCTTATTAGCACATACTTTCTCGCATTATTTATAAATTTGGTATTCGAAAATTCGAAGAGTTCAACAAAAATGAGACCTGCGCCAATTCTTTAAGCATTTAAAAATATTTTTAGCGTATTTTAAAACTATTCGTGGAAAAAATATTTGAAGCAGTTTTTGAAAAAATGTTTTTTTCATAATTTACATTATCATCAAGCACAAGTTAGGTGAAAACTACCTGTTTTATCAAAATATTGTAAATGGCCTTTTTTAAAAACATGTTTTAGACCAGATTTTATTTAAGGGAAAAAGTATCTTCAGAATTTTACTTTTGAAATGCTAACTTTTGGAATTTTCGAAAATCCAGAGCGTTTGCCACTTTTGGATGGAATTAGCGCAACTTTGCATACCGTCCTTTAATACATACGAGGCGAAACCTACTCATATTTTTGAAATATTGTATATATACCTTATTTCCAGATCTGTCTTCAAAGAATAATTTTAATTTAGGAACAAATCTCTATTATCAATATTGTAGTTGTAGGAAGACGCCAAAAATTGTACTTTTGCCATATTCGAAAATCAGGAATTTCAACGACAAAGAGACATAAGCGTTCTTTAAGCGTTCTTTACGCTATCCGAAGACAAAGTTTAATAAAAAAGTATTGAGCCATTTTTGAGAAACTTTTGTATGCTGAATTTTGAAGCTTCATGTAAAGTACTCCCAAAAATTAAAATAGCCTTTTCAGACTCGGAGGGCCTCGAGTCCATTTAAATCCTTCGAGGGATATCAATTTTGAAGAAAATTAGGTAAACTGTTTAGGCGCTACCTTTGACCACAGACGGCCGGACAGAGAGACGTTTTGCTGTCAAACGATTTTTCGGCATCAAGGCTAAACAAACCGTGGTTTCTGAATACATGTGTTAGAGGTAGTAATTTACTATATATACAAATGAGATTTATCCACTTTTTCATTGTCCATAGGTCGACAGATACAGACACGTTTTGCAGAGACACAGATACGTTTTGTCGTAAACCAATTTTTAGGTATCTAGGACTTGAAGGAAGTAATGTACTACATACGAGTATAGAAACAATTGTTATCCACTTTTCGTGATCAGGGACCCTTAATACCTGTTTTCCAAGAAAAATTGCAACTTTTCGCTCATGTATTTCAACACTGTCTCCTTACTATGTAGACACGTAGTATGCGATAAAGGAAAAAGGTGCCGAGAAAAAAATATAAGATTATAGAGAAACCTACCCTAACGGCCATCTGGATGAAGCAGTCTTTTTTCGTGGGACATATAGGTTTTTTCATAACTCACGTGAATAATAGTTTTAAGCGGCCACCAGGATCTACAGTAAGCGGCTAGGGACAATTCATAAATTTACCTCTATCGAACGGTCACCTCCAGCGAGTTTGAACTGAAACAGAATAGGGGATGGAAGAGCTGTATGGACTATTGTATGTATGTCTATATGAAATAACGCGTTCGTTTCGCTTGTACCGAATTTTTCTCAAGACTTTTATAATCTCTTCTTCCCTTTATAGGAACTTGTTAACGGCCGGAGGAGTTCTCTGCGAGCTCCAAATGATTATTCGCTCTGATGATTATTCGCGAGTGTGAAAATCGTGGAACGTCCCTTTCTACAGAAGGCGAATTGTATTTTTGAAGTCTCGTTTGCTTGTGAGTTCGGAACCGTTGGGATGGAAAGTGCGTTCCATGAGTTTTTTGTTGTCGGACATTAGCTGAGAGAAGACACGCAATCCCAGAAATCAAGAAACGTGTCAGCCAGGAAAAGTACTGACATTCCTAAGTGCGGTAGGACCCACATGTAACTCATTTATAACATACAAAGAGCACACTTTAGTGCAGTTTTAAGCAACTAAAGAGATATGTAAAATTTTTAAAACAACTAAGGTATTTGTGTAAAATCTGAGTAAACTTCATGCGATAAACAATTGCCTGCATTTTATAATTCAAATGTGGCGTTGTTTAAGTTGCATTTTGTAGTTTACAGCAATTAAAATAATTTTTACGAATCATACTTTATTTTAATGCAGCCGACTTTGATAGCCGAGATGGCTCGAGCGTGTGGCGACTCGGTGCCTCGGTCGAAAGGATGGCAGGTTCGAGCCCCACCTTGTCAGGTGTTTGTCCCTTGTCTTTCATGTATGCAAATTGTCGCGGAAGGCTTCGCGAGTCTGCTCATCACAGACCGAGGAGCCCGCAAGTGTTTAGTTTAAAGGTTAATATGTGTCGCCATGAGGGAAGTAGTGAGTACCCGGCGCGAATAGTCGAAATCATCATCCCATGAAGCTGGAAAAGCCCCCGAAAAAAAATTTAAAGTAAGAAGCACGTTAGACCTGATCTACGCTCTGCGTTAACTCTTAACCTTGATTAAGCGCCCATCCCATCTAACGGACAATTTTTGTCAAAATTATTAGTGGCCGATTAAAACAGGTTTACTTGTAGAAATGTCATCCGCATGGTAGTAGATTTATAGCTTCTTTCTATATAAAAAGGGAAATGTAAACATGCGTAATGAATCTGAAATTATTTTGAAAATCTTTGTAAAATCCTGAAACCACCGCAATGTTTACGAACAAAATTGCGTAGTGTGACCTACCTCTTTACGTTTAAAGAAATAAATTAACACAATTTATCGTAAATTTTATTTTTGATTTACTTGATTACTTTCCACTAGTTAGCAATATAAGATTATGGAATTTGAAGGTAGTAATTCAAACCGAACATTTCTAATGAAAGCTATGGTCTTAGTTTGTGTTATATTTGGCTCAACGTGTTGGGAACTCCCCGACATTTGTCTCCTCGAAACTTAATGGGAGATCAGAACACTGGAGTGTGTATGAAAGTGGGCGTTAAGATCGTGTCTACTAATGGCTCTTAAAGATAACACCGATGCAACAAGCAAATTGCCATTTCAATACCTACTAAGCTTTCATTAGAGCGGCGAAGCACCTCGCTAATTTACCCGCTGCATGGGAAATCGTAGAGTCCTTCATGAGAACGTATATCCGTAGAATCAGGAAGAAAGTACTAAATTCCCTGTGCATATCTCTCATGATTCTGTAGTATTTGTTATTTTAGAATATAATTTGCAGGTGTAAAGGAGAATTTATTAAAGTTCTTCCGATTTTTTTTTTATTTTTGCTTAAATTAATCTGACAGTACAAGGTATTTATTATGATTAGGAATTTGTAATAATTATCGGATTCTTATGAAGTATAAAATGTCGATAAAATATTCAGAAAAACCTTAGTAGTGAAATTCTCGCAGTAAAATGTAAGATATTAAAAAATATGCAGATGAAATGAGGAAGTTGTGTAAAAACTCAATCTAACGTACGTAACTAATTACATAATAAACGAAACAGAAATTACTTATTACCTTAATTATGTCATGAGATTTTGTGAAAAAAAATTACTGAAATATATTTGACCTATCTAATATAATAAAATTACAAAAAGGTTTAAAACAAGCTATTTATATGAACAGAAAAGACATTTCAAGATTTGCCTGATTAAATCTATGATGGCGATTCGTAAGGTTGGTTTTATAAACTGAAAATGAATGCTTCACATTCACACTAGCGATTGGTGCTTTAAAACTACTGAAAATATTTATATCTGTCAGATCACTATTAGTCTGATCAGTTAAAATGTATCATTTTTTTTCAGTTTTCAATTCTTGCTTCTTTTTTTGGTTCTCAAGGCCATAGAACATTTATATTAATTTATTTCTTAGTATATAATGAAATGTTTCCCTGGATTCTTCTACGAATGCAAGATTTTTCCCGGGGCCATTACCACTGCTTCCAACTTTTGAAGACAATTCAAAACTGGGAGACATGATTATATGAAAGATAACTCTTCCATAACTCTACCTGCGTATTTAAGAGTTAACAACTTTTATCGGTCACATGCATCTTTAATCCTTGTTAACATGCAACCCTAGAGGTTTGTTAAGTGCGCTTGTACCTACCTGTAAGTTAAGAAATTTAAAATCCTCAGCAACGGGTGTTAACATACTTAGTAACCTAGGATGAATGGCCCCTTCATCGCAAGTCAACATTATTACGAAAACATAACATGGTAATTTACAAGACAAATAGTAATCACAGAAACGCATTATTTTTGGGGATATTCTTTATTAATTATAATGTTATTCATTGTGCAGTTTGAAAAAAAATTGGTAATTTTTGAGGTACAGACGAATTTTCAGCATCCATCTTCCTCGAGCCACGGTATACAAGTGTATTGTTGAAATAGATATATCGCAAGCAACACCCAACAATATCGATTATCGTGCCGCAACAACAGAATTCATGTGTTTCATATCGCAGTAATATCGTGAATTTTCCCCAAAACATTGAGGTTTTATGGTGACTGATAAAACGCTGAAGATACCACGAAATATTACAGTGTTATTCTGCCTCGTCCAAATTAAACATCTCGGCTCCACAACGCTCCACCATGATTTTTTACATTTGGCATCGCCAGTTTTAACACTCATAATATGTCTAGGTATGCTAATTGCTATTTTGACACACTGGATAGATTTTCGTTGGAGGAGCATTATTTACCCCACGGGTAGCTCAGTGGTCAGCGTGCTCGCTTTCCATGACGCAATCCCGGGTGCGATTCCTTTTGAGGCAGATTATAGTGTGCGCTTTCCTTGGATCGTCTTAGTATCTGTTGCTACGTGACGATTAGAAAGCCTTTTATCAGGTTGAGAAGCCCCGAATACGGCGTAGAAATGTTTATGTGCTAACCACTCGTAGCCCTTAACCCATGGCCGCAAGGCTGGAACGCCGCTGGTAGGCCTTGGCCCAATCAGGCGCTGTTGCGCCCGACAGATCGTATATTTTTTTTTGGTTTTGAAGTTATGGCATCTACATAGACGCAACGCGTCTCTTATCTCAAGAGGCGTTTAGCGCACTGTAGTTGGGTGTATTTCACTCAATTGCTAGAGTAAAATAATGCTACTTCCAACGAAATACCCCGCCTCTTTACGACTGGTGCGGGTGCGAAGATTCAACTTCCATTATCTCCTTGTAAATTAGAGATGAAGAGAAATAGGCATTGGAGCTTTCAAAAATACTCTTTCCAGTTATTAATTAGAATATCAACATCTGGGAACGGGTCTCTCTCTTTTTCAGCAAGATGATCCCAATCATGTGTCTAACAAGTTATCAATTAAATTTTTATAAAAGGGTTTAAAACACTGCCCTCTCTCAACCATGAAAGTAACTCCCTCTATTACCGAACTAAAGTCTTATCTTCCATATTCTGATATTTCCATATTATTTTCAATTCATTATTTACAAAACCACAAATGGTTTATTTTCTTAGTTGTTTTGAAGATAAAAGAAAGGGTTAACTAAGCGCATTGCTATCCAAAGCACCAATTAATAATTTTGCGATGTAATGTCCTTGTGCGTCAGTTGTTTCATCGACCACTACGTCCTCAAAACTATTGGCGATGCTGTCTTTTACATATTGCAGTGTTTTTATAGCACCGTTGCAACTAGGACAGTCCACGCGGAGAGAGGATAGAACGAGAGGCAACGCTAGAGCAAATTGCCTGGGCATTCGAGAAATGGAGAGAAAAGCGAAGGGGCGTAAAAAGCAGATGGCGCGCGGGGCGCCCGCCCGGAGGCTCGTGCCAAGTTCACGCCCCGCACGCCCATCGCGCTCAACCGTAGCGCGCACCCACGCGGCGCTTCCAAGCAGACGGACCGGGGAGCCGACGGTGGGAATTATTTTCTTTGCCAACACAGTGTTACAAATAAACGAAATTTATTATAAACAACAGTTCTTATAAAAATTGTTGTCCTATTTTTCTCGATGTTCAAATGAAATTTTGTTGGCTTCGTATCTAACTCAAATTTTATGTTTTCAATGACTGCCAACTTTTTAGTTTATTGCAATTTAATGGTCTATATTTTACATGTAAAAGAAATACGCATTTGCAAAAAAAGTTCAGCGATGATGTGAATAAAAATTTTTTAGAAGGGAAATTCGGTAAAAATTAGAAAGAAAATTAATTGTAAGAACGTAGTTGCATCAAAATGTAAATTTTGATGTGACACGATACAAAATAACAGCAGTATTGTAGCGATATTAATTATATTTAGAAATATTATTAGGAATCTTAATTTTAAATGGGATTTTTATTAAAAGTAATTTTTTATTATTGTATTCACGGGGACGAACAACTACTGCGTGTAGTGGGATAAATTCGTCATAACTGCAATTGGAATTGTTTTACAGAAACTCCCAAGAGTAGAAATAACACTATCAGCAATCTTTTACAGCACCGAAGAAAAAAGGGGAAAATCCCCAGCGAGCGGCATCAAGAACACAGTACATACTATTTTCAAGCCTCCCTCCAGGAGGGAGAGCGTAAAATGCGTCTACACAATGCGCCGGAATTGTTCCTTAGGCGAACACGGCGGAATGGCGGCGTTGAAGGGTTGTTGGAAAAAGAAGTTTCTTCCCCTCGCGGTTGGAGTGGCGGGGGAGGGGGATCCGAGAAGGAAGCGCTGTCTCGCGGCGGGGCCCAGGTGCGAGCTGCGCGCGGCGCGGGCTGCGCGGCCCGAGGACTCCGATGCCACCAACCAAATTACGGGCGCGCCGGAAAGAAGGCCCAGTCTAATGGAAACACGCCTAGCCGGTCCCATTCAGCAGATGGCGCTCGGCTTATTAACGGATTCGTGAGTTTGCATGGAATGCGCGCGGGGACGCGGGCGGGCGGGAGGGCGATGGCGCGAACGAGCGACGGAAACCGGGCGAGGACGAAGCGAGAGGGCGGCGGCCGGAGCGGGCCTGGAGTTCGGGCGATAGGCAAAGAAGGGAAGGTACGGCGCGGGAGAGAGTTAGAGAGAACTAGAATGAAAACGGACAGCCGCAAGAGCAGATAGGAAATGAAATTTGAATGGAGACGAACAGGAAGACAGCCAATGGAAAGGGCTGACAATAGACGGCAACACAGAAGGTGAGCAGATTAAAAATCTGAGATGGTATGAAACGGGAGGTGCAAGTGGCGGAGTAAGAAAATCCGTATTTGTGTGAGAGAATGAATGACGATAAGGCAAGAGGAGGGAGGAATCGGCAATAGCTAAAAAAGATATTAACGGCTAAAAGTGCAGAATTTGACCGGAAAGAAACGATATAAAGATAAAGTGAGACGGTACAGGAACCATTTTTGGTCGGACGAGGGTGAAAGAATGTTCTAGAAAAATAGTGTTTTAATTGAAGAATATATAAGGAAATTGCAAAATAGAGAAAAAGGTAAAACGAGAATGACATGAAACACTTTAAACGATGATAGAAAAAAATTGGACAGAGATCACGGTTAAAGTAATTCGAATCGAATACTGTGTGCGAGAGTACGGACATAAGGAGGAGCCTAACAAGGCAACAGGAGAAAATAAGCAGAAACGTCGGACGAGGTGCTAAAAACGTGAGCGCGCGGAGGAGTGATTGGAAGAGAGAAGTCGAAGAGACGGGGGGAGAGGCCGAATGCAGCGAACCCTAATTCCGAGCCGGGAGCGTAAGAGGAAGGGGAAGTGGTAATGGCGACGGGAGATGGAGACGCGTCGGGAGCAGGAGCGGGGAAAGTAGTTGGAGAGCGGGCTCGGGGGGAGGGGAAATGAGGCGAAGCTACCTGCGCGAGCAGACAAGAAACAGCCTGAGGGGTAGAGGCTCAGGCGCGGGGTCGCGCCGTCCGGCCACCGCTGGTACTCGGGCGCGACGCCGCAACGCCCCGTGAGCCGCCCCTGTGGCGCGCAAGGTAAGTGAGGTGATGTGGTGGCTCTTACGCTCTCCATAGTCGGCTGCTCAGCACTTGGGGCCAAAGCGCAAAGGCAAACCTGCGCTATACCTTCGCGCACGCGCCGATGGAAAATCGATGCGCAGACTGACCTGCAAGGGTGAGAAGCGGGCGAGAAACAGGGGGAGCGAATGCGGAGCGCGGGTGAGAGCAGTGGATAGAGTAAGCGAACGGAGCGAGATGAGCAGCGGGCGAAAGCACGGGGCGAGAGCGCGGGCGCGGGCCGAGGGCGCGGGCGAGCGGCGCGGGCGAGGGCGCGGGGAGGGCGCGCGGGCGAGGGCGCGGGGGCGGGAGGGCGCGGGAACATGGGCGCGCGGGGCGAGGGCGCGCCTGGAACGAGGGGCGCGAAGGGCAAGAGGGCGCGGGCGAATGGGCGCGGGCGGAGGGCCGCGGGCAGAGGGCGCGGAGCGAGGCGGCGCGGAGCGTCAACGTGCGCGGGCCAGGAGGGCGCGGAGGCGAGGGGCGCGCATGGCGAAAATGTGGTGGGGCTGCGGGGCGAGGGCGCGGGCCAAGAAGAGGCGCGGGCGTAGAGGGCGCGCGGAGCAAGAGGGCGACGTGCAGGGCGCTGCGGCGAGGGCGCGGTGCGCGAGGGCGCGGGCGAGCGGCCGGGCCGAGGAGCGCGGGCGAAGGGCTGCGGGCAGAGCGGCGCGGTGGCAAGAAAGAGACGCGGACTAAATGAGGGCGAGTGGTCAGACGGGCGAAGGGGCAGACGGGGAGAAAAGTGGCAAGGAGGAGAAGGGCAAGGGGAAAGAAGGAAGCAAGAAGGAGCTGAGGCGAGGGCAAGAAGAGCGCAGGAGGCAGAGGGCGCGGCCAGCGAAAGGGGCGCGGAAGCAGCCGGGCGAGGGGCGCGGAGCAGAGGGCGGCGGGCAGAGGGTGACGACGGAGAGGCGGGCGCGGGGCGTGGCGGAGCGCGGGGCGGAGGGCGCGGGCGAAGGGCGCGGGCAGATGGGCGCGGAACGAGGGCGCGGGCGCGGAGCGAGGGCGCAGGGCGA
>BOPP01000004.1:12072040-12118535 GCA_017312745.1 Gryllus bimaculatus | reverse complement strand
CCCGGCCGCGACGCATCCCGCCCGGGGAATCCCCGCCCCTCCCCCCTCCGCCGCGAAAGGGGCTGCAGCAACGAGCGATTACGCCTTGCGTCTTGCGGCCGGGAGTTTGCAGCGAGGGGGCGAGCGAACGAGCTACGGGTGAGCTCCCTCCATCAGCCGCAAGACTTGAGTTAAAGAAGATGTTGCAAAGAGGCGTCGCCTCGATGGTGGACATTGACTGGTCATAGAATCTTACTTAATAGTAATGATTGTTTCAACCTTCATGAGGTTTGTAATGTATAGCACCCGAGAAACGAAAGGACAATTCGGATTACGAATGAATTAATTTCTGTTGATCTGTTTTCAAAAGTACTATCTGTCTCCTTCCTGCAACAGACCCTCTGCCGTTTTCGCTCCAGGCCAACAATTGAAGACCTTGTTACACACTTTCTTTCACGAATCAAATCAAACTTTTCAAAAATAAAATTTCCCTGATTATTCGTTCGTATTGTGAACTCGATAATCGGAAAAGATTTCGGTTGACTTGCTGCCTCTTTTTTTATTAACTGAATGTAGAAATAATGCTTACGTTCTTAAATACTTTTCTCGTTTAATTCCCATAATAAGCCATCACAACGTACAAGTTTGTAGTGAGTGACATCTTTTGGGGTTTGAGTTTAGAATTCGAGTTGCATTTAAATGACATCATTATGATCAACTACCTAAAATATTTAAATAGCAACTGATTGTAGAGTGGGGGAGGTTGCGGGGAAGTGGGAATGTTACGCACTCGCGTAAGCGATCTTCTTTCCACCTTGCGAGCTTCCGGCCCAGCGGGTGTGTGGTGGAGTGGCCGGGGGTGGGGGGCTGGAGGGGAGTGAGTGACGCGGCTCCTCCTCCCAGCGCACAAAGGCCCTCTGCTCCGGTTGATCCACGGGCCCCGTCGCGTGGACCGAGAGGCTCGCGTTGAGTGTATTACATCGCAGAAATGAAGTGAGAGTAATATATTCGAAGACGTGACGCATTGAAATCCCTTTGAAGATTTTTCCCCCCGCTAATGGATTAGAAGATGCCTGCGTCCGATGCTGCCGAAAGCGAACAGAGAACTTAAGCACGCGATGAAAATCTATCTACAGATTAACGACTCCTCTGATAGTACGTGTTTCCGCACGGGCTGAAGTAGAGAGGAAGGCAAGGCGTGAAAAATAAAACCCCCACAACTCAGAGAAAGCGGTTTGCGGATACAGAGAGTCGTATTCGAAGTTTTTTTTAAAGGCGGGAAGAAACACGATTCCACGCAAACACCCGACACGGAACATAGGATAACGTGAGGAAGTGATTTAAATTCCAAATGCAAAATTGTAAACAAATTAAGTCGGTGTAAAAAAGTAGAATCTTGTCTACGTTGGAATAGATCTGGCAGGAGGATGGTGATCAAAACCTCAACGTTGTTCAAGATTAGAATTGATTTACAGGAATAATAATAATAATAATAATAATAATAATAATAATAATAATAATAATAATAATAATAATAATTCAGTCGGATTATATTTCACAGCAACTAAACAAACTGACGAAAGGAAGAAAACTATTTTCGAAAAAAAACTGAAAATTGAGGACGTCAACCATTAACTGAAGTGGACATGGATGAAATCTGAGGATATTCGTTTGTTGGACATTAGGCAAAAAATAATGTATAATAATAATAATAATAATAATAATAATAGTAATAGTAATAATAATAATAGAAAAATCTACCGAGTCAATCCAGCATAGTTACTGTGGATGCATCATTTTGGCTCAAAGACAATTGCGTCGCCAAAGTACATCACCAGACCCTACCTAAGAGACACGACATCGTAGAGAGTGAGCGATCGTATTACAAGTGCAATTCAGAACAAGTAGTCAGCAACGATCAAACTCGAATCTTGTGGGATAGTGTAATCATCAACGACCAAACAATGGAAGCAAACACATATATTGTTCAGTTTGATAAAATATCGAAAACAACATAAAGAGTATATCATTGATGCTGCGATCCCTACAGACAAAAGGCTTGTAATAATTGCAGCTGAGAAGAAGAGGAAATACGAACCACTGGATATTGAATTGAAGGTGATGTATGGAATGCGCCCAGTGGAAGTGCTTCCAGTTTTGGTGTCAGCAATTGGTATTTTTCACTGCGGCCTTAAGCGACTGGCGTGTGAACGTGGACACATGCAACTCGTGCAGAAAGCAGTAGCGATTGTAACGCCAAGTACTGTGCGCAAAATTCATGAGAATTTATATACTTTTGAATTCAGTGATATATTAAATTAAGTGCAAATTTATTTGATCATATAAATCTGTATAATTAATTACGTGAATATGCTATAAGAATATAAAAAGATGACAATAATTACGTTTTTGATTAAAAATAGGTTGCCAGTGAAAACAATTCTACCTAATAGTATGTATACCACTAACAGTTGTGCCCCCCCCCCAATCTCAGAATTACTTTCTAAGTGCTACTTTCTATCTTTCTGAATTTAATCCTGAGCACATTTATATAACTTCCTAGATAGCGCGTCCCCATGTGTGTTTATAAGAAGTTACCCTTCATTCACAATTAGAAAGAAAAATCGAGAAGTGACTGTAGAAGTTAAAACACATTAACATATTTCATTTGTTAAATATCTGAACTAAACATATACACTTTAATTTTTTCGAATTGTTTAGCATAAAATGAATGTTTAATCAGTCACTTTATGCTAAACATTTAAAGTCATCAAATCAACATGATCCTGTTATCGTTATCTCCGCTAATTGGATTTCGAGTATCCGGCGTTCTACTGTTTACCGATAGGAACTTTACAGTTTGTATATGCTGCAAGAACAGATATTATATGATGTAAGAGTGTATTGTAAATGTGCCTGTTTGGGGAACACTAATTTCCTAAAACACGTTCGCAATCCAAAATTGGTTTTACTACAATTCAAAACAGATAATCTGACGCAATTAGAAGAACTAAAAGTTATGACATGAAGCACCGAATTTCGTATTTTCTGTCCATACCATGGTAATTTAGTTTTAGTTTTATGTTCAGGTGTAATGAGCTTTGCCCTGAAATATTGCATAAAGAATACTAGAGTCGACTGGATAACATTTCATCGTCTAATATGCGATCAACAAAATTTTACATTTTGTCTTATAAATCGCCATTATAGAATATATTTTGTCTTTGTTTTTGTTATCTTTGTTTTTATATCAGATGATTTTACCAAATTTTGCCAAAGGGTAGATTATTAGTAATTTTTTGTTTTTGACGGTACCGGATAACAACATTGTTTCTGCGCGATACCAATAACACTCAGAAGAATCTATCTGCATTAAAAGTGGCCTAAAATGATTTTCTTATAATTTATCTACAGCATTATGGAAAATCATTGCATTTTATTGTTAGTGAACATTTGTGAACTAACGTTTCCTTGATTGATTGGTTATTCCCGGCGCGTCAACTGCTAAGGTCATTATTGGTATTTTATCCCAGGAGATGGCGGTGATTGTCCTCCGCTAGCTGGCGGGATCCGGCTACGTTTTGAGTATCTCATTACCTTGACCCCTTTATCGTGAAGAAATATGTCATGAAGTCCAGCTCGAAACGAAATAGACGCTCTCAAATCTTCCAGACGGAGGAAAATCTTGGAGTTATTCTTCTTTGGTATTTCAAAGTTAATCCACCGCCGATGTCTCAAAAATTCCTTTCTTCGTTAAAGAAAAAAGCGTTAAATATCGAAATCACAACATCTGATCAACATACACAATTAGCGTAAACTGCACTAAGATTTTCAATTAAGAAACGACCGAATTAAAGTCACTACTGTATCTGCGCGCATGTTGCAACAAAATGCAGTAGTTTGAGATACGCGCAGAATTGGGTATAGTTCCTCTTAAAAATAAATGGAATATACATATTTACTCACAAAATGTCAAATTGCATATATCTGACTTTCTATTCTGCTTGTTTTCAACAAGCGTCATACATAATCGTATTAGAAATGGTTCATTTTCTTTGTATATCATAGAATAACGCAGGGAAAAATACCTTTGCAAGTAGAACATCGATAGTCTCTTACATTGAGAAGCAGAAAAGATTATCTCTTCAATAATTTTCATTGAGAATAAATCGTAGCTCACTGTCGGGACAAAATATCATTCTTTTTCTGTTTTAATGGCTAATATAAGTGAAAAAAATGTTACTGCCTACAGTTTGGGCGTTGTGAAACGACGCTACTACAAAACCAGCAACGCTAGAATTCTGGGAAACAGTATTTTTACGATGTGGGTTCGTTTGCTTCATTTCATAACAATTATTCCTTTAATCAGATTACAAGAGAACAATAGTCCACAATTACCGTGATCCATTGAATCATGCCGTACAATCCATTGTAATTATTCCATTTCTACGTTTGCGTATATTGCAGCATTCGCAAAAACGATTCCGATAAAAACATATTTTACAATTAGCTTTTACATTTTGTATTTGTTTGTCTGGTTAACACATTGTAATGAAAAGTGTCAATGGAAAAAATTGAATGTATGTCGATCAAATTCCTAAAGAAACCACAATTTGATGCAATAATTTTATTAGAATTAAAATATCTAATACTGTAATGATACACAATCACAAACACATATAATAACTGTTCACATAGGAATCTTTTACGAGGGTTACACGAAAGTCAAAATACCTGCCTGCAAAATAGCCTGTCCAACACCAATGCGTGAATAGTTGTCGACCAATCAGCGACATTTGAAAGAATTGTTATGCTGAGCTAAATGTCGACAGAAAAACTTGTAATATGTTACTTTGATATCAAAAAAGTAGATAAATCTTTGTTCGTATATGAAGTACATCACTTCATTTAGCACGCTGTGCACTCGCAATCCATGATCTGAGGGTTCTTGATATCGAAAAATTCGTTGTTGGCAAAACGACAGTGGTAAATGATAGCGTCTATTTTTTCGGACGATTCTCTCCAAAATTGACATTTCAACATCGATCTGGACGAATTCAAACGCTTCTGAGTTTGAAAAGAATATTTTGATTTTTGAGGGGCTTTACGTGAGGCAGCAACATTTAAAAACAAGATTCTCAAAAAAGGCACCAATTTGGTTAAACTTTTTCTAGGATAGTTCTATGGGTATTTAAAAATGTCACAGGTCTCATTTTCAGTGATATCTCTAAATCTTTGCAAATTCCAAGAGTTCTAACTCTAATGTAATTCTCAAGATTTTTTTTACTACAATCTGTTTTTGAAAGACAAATATTTAAATAAGGCCGTGTACAATTTTTTGAAATAAGTAAATTTTACTAATTCTGAGTGAAATATAGGTAATTTTTAAACAACTATTTTCTCCAACTTGTTAATTGTTTTTCTTCAGATAATGCTTAATAATGGTGCAGATTCCATTTACGGCGAAGTTTCTGTATTTTTGGATATTGAAAACAAAAATTTAACTTTTCAAAACTACTGTATTTCTAAATATTTGTTTCAAATCTAACTTTGAAAAACGTAATTTCAGTGAAAATTTTGAAAATATTTTGGGTTTCATATAAAGTACCTCCAAAATAATATAAGTTTGAAACTCAGAGAGCGGCGAGTTCCTTTAAATTGATCGCGGAATATAATTTTTGGTGCAAATTAGCTGAATCGTTTGGGAACAGACGGACGGAGGGACGGGTAGACGGAGAGACGGGCAGACGGGCAGATGGAGAGATGGAGAGGCGGGCAGCCGGGGGACAGAGGGGCGGGGGAACAGAGGGACGGAGAGACTGGCCGACAGACCTTTCGCCGTCAATCGATTTTTCGTTTTTAAGGACCCACAAACCACAGATTCTGACTCGACAATGTGATAGAGAAAGTAATATACAACATGCAGGAAAATGTTAATTGATTGTTCATTACAGGGGCGACAATAAATTTTTCTCACAAAAACGCCGATTTTCGGTGAACGATTACAATACGTTCTGTTTTCTCAAAGTAAGGTGAGAAAGCAAAAACAACTTGAATTAACTTAACTTGAATTTCAACTTACTGTGAACTGGCTTCAGAATTGACAGTCTTTACGACTTAAATTATTGCAAGAAATTACTTTTAGCCTTCCAGTAAGTAAATTATTTAGGGAAATTCCGGAGTTGCGCCTAACAGGTTAGAAATTTCAGTTTGAAGCAGTCACGCAATCAAATGCAAAAATATTTATTGAAGCGTCAGGGCACTTATTTTATAATCGCAATACATATGTATAATCTAATTGTAATCTGAGATAAAAATAGTATCCGGATTGGATACTATTAATATTTCTAACAAATATTGCGATGTTTAATATTTATTTCAGTTTCATGAGCAACACTTGTTTCACTTACAGAAGGCTTAGTCATTCTGGATACAAATTACATACGACAAATTACGGTATCGGAGAACAGCACAAGATTCTTGAGTTCATGTTGCTAAGACCGTTTCAAATCGCGCAGCGCTAGCTCAAGAACGTTTATTCTCCTCCTGGCGCCCTCTCAGCTTTAACCGCAGCCCAGACGAAAAACGAGCGATCAAGCATGTTGACGCGCCCTACATGAATTTTGGATAAGGCGGATGGCGACGGAATGGTCAATCGGGGCGGAAATCTTCACGATGAAAGGGTGTCGCTTCCCCCAAAGCGACAGCATAGATCCGCCCATTGTCAGAGCGGCAATGAAAATGAGTAGAAACCGCGACTAATCTAGTGCTCAATAAAAGAACGATTTCCTTTCTTGTGTGAACGTTGCGTATTTTATGAGAAGCTCTTTGTTTCCCTTTTCCCGAAAGTCGAGAAGGAAATCTTTGTTGTCTTAGGGAGCTAAATCAGAAGTGAGAGATCGAAACTTCTTTAGCGGCGCAGGAAAGAGACAAGGAAAGGAGAACGGAAAAGGAGAGCAACGGAGAAAGTTTGCGAGAAGCGCGGGCCGAAATGAGCTCGGGAGAGAAACCAGCCTACTCTTGAACGAGTCAATTGCCTGCGATGCACGTGTGCCAGAGAGGCACGATGTCTGGAAGGAAGAAGAAGTGAAGAGGAAAGGAGACGAGAGCATTGGAGGGGAAGGGAGGCAGCTGGAAGGAGCAGGAGCGAGGAGCGGCGTCAGACGTATGCGAGAGGCGAGGAGGGAGCGGGCGGGGCGGGCGAGAGGTGTGGTTGGCGAGAGGCGGGGCGGCTGAGAGGCGGGACGGGCTAGAGGCGGAGCTGGCGAGAGGCGAGGCGGAGAGGGGAGATGGGGGGCGGGCAAGAGGACGGGGAGCAGCGGGTGGGGAGACGCTGGGTCGGAGCGGCTTGCAGTGACGCGGCCAAGCAGAAGGGAGCTGACGACGGCAGAGAATGCAGAAAAGAGAAGAAGCGCCGAAGGCACAAGAGGGGAGGAGGCAGCCCCGGGCCTCTGGGTGCGAGGGCGAGGACGCGACTCTTCGACGCCGAGCTCGCTGAATCCCAATTGGTGGCATTTTAGAGAATTAATAAACGCTATCGAAGGCAAACGTTTTCTTCAGAAACGAGTCAAGTTCGCCTTTATGTGAATACGTAGTCGTCAGTAAAGATTAAATATTTTTAAAGGAAAACTTAATATTGAAAGAAAATTTAGTACTACCTATAATAGTGAACTGCAGCAACAAAATGCTTCTGAACAAAACCTCACAAAATGGTTTTCCGAAAAGTAGCAAGTACACTGCTCAAGCACAACAAATATAATACTCTCCTAAACACTGCAGCACATTAAATAAAAAGTCTTCACTCATACTACAATATCATTATTTAGTATAGAGAAAATATTGTTCCTCGACCTCTTCCTTGGAGTCTTGCTGCCGCGTGACAACAGCTGTGATGTAAGCAGGGGCGCACTGCGTTTGAGAATTCAGTCGGCTTGCGCAGTATGACAGTAGGCGCAATAACACAATCAAATATTTATATTGTTTAGTCGAAATGGAAACTAACTGTTTTTCGATTTTTCCCGAGTTTGTGAATATGTAACAAAATCGATGTCATCTCGCACAATGCCGCCAGCTGCATTGGTTGTTGCAGCTGCTGGTTGTCGTTAACTCTTTCAATTTCTGTGCGCATTCGAAATTAGAAATATAAACCATTCATTACACAATCCCATATTTACAATGTGTTTAGAATCCATTGTGGTGAAACCAATGCTTGATTATAAAATTTGAGGTTCCGGAACGCGCTCCAAATTGATGGTTAATTTCATATAAATAGTTATATATTTATAATATACTTTAATAATTATTCCTGAGGTAACGAAAGGCCGTTGTGTCGCGTTCCGCCAGAAATCAAGCCCTGGATGAAACTAATAATAAAGAGAATTTGTATAAAGGCATAATAAATAACCACCAGAAGTGAACAAGAAACGGATTTATTTATTTTGGCTTTTCGACGTAAGCCGATTCTTGTGCATCAGGTTCAGCCAGAATTGCGGAGTCCTGGAATGGTGCCTACTGGTACGGTACGCTGCAATGGAATGCGGGAACGTACGGCGCCCTGCGTTGCTTGAACAAGGGGCAGAATGGCGTAGAAGTGCGGAAGAGAGACAAGGAGTAGCCCGCAAAGGGGTTCCTGTCGCTCCCCTCACTAAGCAAAATTCACAATGAAATACATAGTGTACGTAACGTAGGCGCATCGTAAACTCAACGTAACCGCAACGTAAACACAACGTAAACACAACGTAAACGTAACATAAACGCAAACTAAACACAGTGTAAACGAAACGTAAACCTAACGTAAACGTATTGTAAACGTAAGTTGTAAGAAAGAATGTTGATCTGAGAAGATAGTTGAAAAAAAATGACCTGAGAACACACCATCATGTTCCGCAGGAAGACCTGGATAGCAAGTGAATCGCGTTTTCGTATGAAACTAATGTAGTTTATGAATTGTCGTTCATAATCATCTTTACTCATGAAACGGTTCGTAGAAACATTATTCGCGCATAAGGCATACTAAATAATTATAATCGAAACATAATCACGACCAATACTCACCATGACATTCATTTGTATGCAGAATTTATATACTGAGTATTTATTGTATCGTCTTTGATTCGGGACTATGTTGAGGTTGACGTTTATTATTATTATTATTATTATTATTATTATTATTATTATTATTATTATTATTATTATTATTTTGTCAATTTTATCGTCAAAATATACATATATGTTTATGAACAAGTCTATGTTTCAGTTGTGGATAGCTCATCAGATCAGGTCTCGAGGCCGTTGTCTGGCGGTCCAGCGCACTCCTATGCAGTACGCACCTGTCTCGCTGGCTCACACTCAACCGTATGTGTTCTATTTGTTATTTGTGCCACGATATTTGGTGCGTGTACGCAAGGCCTGTTAAACGCTGTTCTCTATGCATTCAGTACGCTCTACGAGAAACCGAACTATTATCCGTTCACCCTAAGAAAAAGAAACCTGATGTAAAGAAACTGAAGACATTTTTGCGCCACATCACGCTTCTGATTGGACAACTCCTAGGGCATTACTTTCCATTAGGCGAGCAGAAACCCCGCCAATTCAAATTGAATAAGAGCTGTCATGCAAATGTCTTGCTCATGCAACTACTTTCCTTACAATCAGCCTGCTTTAGAAAGTGGTTGTCGTTAACAGGATGTTGTCAATTATTTGTATAAATTGGTTGTCCTAAAATTCAGAAGTTCATGATCACAATTCATAAGCTGTAGCAATTTCGCAAGCGTTTGTGTTTCTTTTTGCGCTTTTGCCCTCTTGATGCAAGGAATGCACTTTCGATCGAACAGCACTGAATACAAAGTATGCTTCAACCACAGTTTATTCCCCTTTCTTTTCGTCTCTGGCGTTTGTAGTTGTCCCTTGTCGGAGAGCACTTTTCGGAGTTCCCCTGGACACGGATATTCCAGTGAACTCTGCGATTTGCTTCACTGGTAACGACGAATTCCTATGCAATAACGAATTGAAAACGTTCAAAACAATGCGCTTTTCGTTACTCCAAAGAAACTTTCTACGCTTGTTTAATTATTGAAGGGCCAGCCACACTCATTCTAAAACGAATTGAATAGCAGTGCCTTGCAGGCCGCTTGGCGGCGCGGCGCCGCGACCCCAAGAACCGCGTCCCACGCGCCCAACCCGTGTCGAGCAGCACGTTCGTAGACTGATCTATCAGAGGCTCGTAACCTTTTCGCACAGCAACACGCATTCAGTTCACAATGGTATTCTTTCTCGAAACCGTTGCAATAGTTAACGATGACAGATAAATTAGTTCTTAAACAGAGAACAACAGCAGAGCTCATACTGCAAACCAATGAAAATCATCCTAACATACGTGCATTTGCTTAAATCAGTATTTTTCTTAGGGTGAACGGATGATAGTAACAATTACTGTGACAAAACATTCTAATGTATTACACATTGTTTTAAAATCATTGTTCGAACTTCTAAACAATGTGTGTTAATTCACCACAATAAGTAAGTGTGTAGAGCATTTCTTTACTTGGGCAATACGGCATACTTATTCTGTAGGTTATAATTCTGTTGCCAGTCAATTGCAATACTGTGTTGGAACCATTTTTACACGTACTTGGTCTGTTCAAAAATGATCTGACTATTTGAATTGCGCATCTACAATTGTTTTCCGAGAAATCTGTTTGTTGTCGCTATGTTTGCTCAGATTTGCAGATTATGACGCCATTTTCCGATGGTTGATATCTTCATTTGTTTATTAGATACGTGGTTTTTAGTGACTTGCTGTGAACTTTTGTGTTTAACTAGGAAAATCTGCGGCAGAAACTTTGCTATGCTTAATACGGCTTATGGAGATGCTGTTATGAAACGTATGGCATTTTTCAAAGATGGTCGGGATGAACGTTTAAACGGCATGAACATTTAAAAGATTGCCTACAGTCCATTGAAGATGAGAGTTCTGTACGTCCTTGCACGTCAACTGACGACCCCCCCACGTCGACAAAATCAACACTCTAGTGCGATAAAATAGACGCCTGACTCAGGTAGCTTTCTGAAGAGTGTGAGGTATCAGCTGGATCTTGTCAAAAAGTTTTAACTGAGAAATTGAAGACGTACAACATTGTTGCGAAATTTGTGCCACGACTGATGACGGAGGAACGAAAAGCCAATCATGTCCAGCTTTGTCAGGAACTGCTTGATAGTTCACATGAAGATAAAAACTTCTTGTCATTGATCATGACCGGTGATGAATCATGGGTTTATAGTTAAGACATTGAAACAAAGGTCCAATCGTCCCAGTGGACGGATGAAACTTCCCCCAGACCCCAAAAAGCTAGCCAAGTTAGTTCCAATGTCAAGATGATGCTGACAGTTTTCTGTGCTCAGTGTATTGTTCACTACGAGTATCTCCCAGAACGTTACACAGTGAACCAAAATAACTATATTGAAGTTCTGAGGAGTCTGGGGGACGCCATCCGTCGGAGAAGACCAGAAATGTGGAGGAGTAGCGACTACTTTTTCCATCATGACAACGCTCCAGCCAATTCAATCCTCAGGACTCGTGAGATTTTGGCCATCATTCGATCACCGTTCTTCCACACCCTCCCTACTCACCAGACCTTGCTTTTTGGGGCATTTTCTTGTTCCCCAATATCAAAAAGACCCTTGAAAGGAAGAAAATTTAAGAAGATTGCCGGGATTATGGCAAATGTGACAAACGAGCTGAGGGACATTATAAAAGAAGCGTTCCAGGACTGTTTCAATAGACGTTGGTTTCCAGGACGTTGGGATAAATGTGTGTGTTGGGGAGGAGAGTACATTGAAGGGGATCGAGACATACAAGTTGGTAGTAAAGTACATTTTGTTTTATGAGGTCAGTCCGAGTATGTTTTGAACAGCTCTTGTATTAGAAGATTGATTTGCCGGGCTGGTAGGCCGTGGTTGGCCTAGTTGGCATTGTTGGGCCAAACGTTTCGTCCACGTCTGCGGTGGACATCCTCAGTGGCGGCAGGGTTGCGGGCGCAGTGTTCGGGGCGGCGCTTCATACTATTTTAAGAAGACTGTCATTGCAGCGTATGAATTTAGATATGCGCACTGCAATCTCTCTCTCTAGGCGCCGTCTGCGAGGTCCGTCGCACGGAGGACGTCACGGGCTCAAGATGGCTGCCCCACGCTCCCTCGCCTGACGGCTACACACAGCGTGACCTATGGTCCAGTCAGGCGATTGCACCATATGTTCAGCATTTTCTCTTCTGTTTCAGCTCCAATGGCGCCCATTGCACTCAATAAACGATGCTGTAATTTTTCCTTTGGTAACGCTAATTTAATTATCATTCATCCAGAATATATATTCCATTTCATAACATCTACGGTGTTTTCTCAAAATATTAGTCATTATTTAAAAGAAAATGTGCTTAACTTATTAATTTGTTATGTAACAATTATTAAGTCAAATTATGTTTCTTAAATCACGTCGTGTCTTCTTAATTACCTTGAATGATAGCAACTTCCCTGGAACATTATGTACTTCATGTGTAAAAAATCAACAGCGTGCATGATCGCAACCAAAAACATAATGGTCCTTCGGGAAGTTATTGGTCGTAAGTGGTCAAGTTGGCAGTCATAATAGGGCATTCACTTTAACCAGCCCATTGCTTACATTTGCTAGCTCTTCCAGACATCAATCACAAAAAAGTTTTAATGTGACTAACATATGCCAAGGGAGACATAGATTAGTACTACCTTATTCAAATTATTTTTATCACATTAATTGACAGTTTTTAATCATGTTTGATTATTACGCATTCATACTTTATTTCGTAACTGATACAAGAAATAAATGAAAAAAGACCATAATTTTCATGAAATACAGATACCCATTCCTTCGCGCTACACCATTCTATAGAAAACCAACAATATTTTGGTTTCGTTATCGAGACGTCGAAAAATAAAACACGCAATAAAATAATTGTTATTTGCATCTCCAAATACCCTCTCCAGTCTTTCAAAAATACTCAACAGGAATAATTAATTTATTCTGAGTGATAAGTCCTTGCTCTACTTCTTTTCTAAAGGTTATTGTGGAAACAATGTTAATTGTACAATCTAGGATATATGAATCAAAATACAAATGGAAAAAAACTGTAGAAGATTGGGAATATATAAGAATATCTACCAAGAAAAGGTTTGACTGATAAACATCAAATCATATCATTTTCTCTACACTTTTTTAGGTTGGCTACTTTCTGCAAGTTATATTTACAAGCGAATCTTTTTCTCTAAAGCTTTGGAGTGGAATCTTAAATCAATAGATCGAGGAGATTCGGAATGCGATGAGTTGGATAGGTGCCGGGTACGGATTTAGATACAAGATAAAGGAGAAAGAATTCAGACGATGTAGTCTGTTTTTAAAAGAAGTTCGAAATCGTTATCTGAATCGGAATGAAATAACAGCTTCGACGCATGAGGAAATACAATGAATGTGAAAGCATTCAATTGCTAGTCAATGATGAGAGGATTCGTGCTGCTGCTAGTCGTGCTGCTTCTTCCTTACTTAGGCAAATAAACTTAATCTATCCTTGCCAGATTCTGGAGATATTTGAGGATTTGTTCAATTAAGATTTATCAGTGGCTTTAAGATTACCCTCAACTCATAGTAACTTCACCCTTATCCGACTACTGATTTTGAATGCATGCAGAACTCCAAGTAAGACGTTTTAAAGTTATAAGTGATTGATGTATTGATTGATTAAACCGGGAAACGTGGCACAGGGCATCAACTGATGTCACGCCAGTGCCTCAAATTGGATGGTTCTGGGATTCCAGTTCCGACGGTGGCAGGATTTTTGACATTAGCCAGCTGGCTAGGTTCCGTCGCTGTCAGAAGTCAATAGTGTAGTAGTCAATAGTGACAGTTCTTCATTAAGTATTATTGCATTACGATGCTATACTTGTATTTTTCGCCTAAGGCTAAAATCAGCAGACACTAATTTTCTCAATATTGAACAATATTTACCCCCCCCCCCCCAAACACACAGTTCGAGATTAATGTACCCCATAAATGAAGATGCGACTCAAATCATAATTTATAAATTTCTATTCCAGACGTGATATGGCAGGTCAAGTCCGGGACCGTGTAGAATAGACAAAAAAACAAAGCAACGACTGATTGAGAAGTAGACAAAAGAAATGAGCCAATGAAAATAATCTGCGGAAGTATTTTGTCGAATATAAATTCTATTAGTAATAATGAGCGATCGCATGAAACAAAATGAAAATATTATTCTTGCTTTAAAATATTTTACATCAAGGAATTTATTTTCATTTGACACATTCCAGCCAAATGAAATAAAAAATGCATAAAGCTACAAAATTACGATATTCATACCACATTGCAGTAATAGGTAGCAAATACATGTTACAAATAATAACGCATAATAAAAGCAATTGGAATACGATGCATTATGACAAAATTATAATTACAATATTGTATTAACTGAATCGAAATCATAGAACCTTGATTATTTATGTATAACTAATGTTATTTAGGGAAGTGTATGCAACCACTAAATAGTTCGTATAATCGCAGGTATTATTTTGATACTTCTCCATGTGATATATATATATATATATATATATATATATATATATATATATATACATATATATGTATTTAGTGAGCATATTTCGACGGCTTGGACATAAATAACACTTAAAATATTAAGAATGAAAAAGATGTTGAATTGTGACATTTTGGTATAACGTACCGTAATATGTAATATAAAATAATGTATAAATATAACATTACGTTTATTTGTTATTTTGTTTATATTGAATATTTTTAAGTTGTTGAATCAGCTGTCGAAAGCTGTTCTTCAAATTAGTAATACAATTAAAAATATTTTATAAAGACTACAATTTTTCAATTTTTTGGTATGTCAAGACCAACTCACTAATAAATAAATATCTATTTTAATTCAGTGTGAAAGTACTCAAATCTGAAGTCACAAGGACTACAGTAACTAGTGATACTACAACTGACACACACTTTTCCATAATAGATGGTGTAACAGTTGCATAATATTATAATACTAGCAGAACCCGTGGGCAAAATTCGATATTTGAAGTCAATTGTATATGTTATCACGGCTAGCGACGGCTTTGTTCACTCGCGGGTAATCTTATGGACCCGACGTAAGCTTCTGGGAAACACTTTGGCAAATCCGCAAAAGCAGATGCCTGGCAGGGATTTGAAGTCGAGAGCTTTGATTTGCGTTATAACAAACTTACTCTTCGACCGTTAACTTACCAGACTAAGATCTCAAATTGAAGGAAACTGTATTAAGAGTAAAATGTTAAGCTACCACATTGATGATTAGATTTTAGAAAACATTTTAAGTTTTTTAAATTTAAGAGAACTTATTTAATTTAAGAAAAAATTAAATAAGATAGCTTGTAATTAAACACAAATGTATGACATACTTATTATTTGCTCCATTTAAGCAAAGCAATAAAAAAATTGAAGTTTTTGAGAAAATTTAAAAAAATTCTTTAGAACTTCATGTATTAAACAGCGAAATAAAAAAAAAACGTTTTATTGGAGAAGTAGCAACATAGTCCGATCGATAGAAGATTGAGTGCTAAAGAATTTTGGTGAAAATGAATGAAATTTATGTACTACTGTTGTTCACAGACGTATAGACGGAAAGACAGTCGTTTAGAAAAAAAACACTTTTTTTGTTATTGGTTCCCCCAAAGTATGTATTTCCGTCAAAGTCTCAATAATGCTGCAAAAAATGTTTTAGTTAGAATTAAGTAGGTTAATTTAAAATATAATCCCCATCCGAAGTCAAGAACCAACTACTTTACCAATTGGCACACGTGACTCTCATCAAATCACTTATTAGGCCTCATTTCGACTATTGCGACTTCCTTCTGACCAACATGCCATTTAAATTAAATCGTGAACTTAAAGTAGCACAAATCGTGGGCGTAAAATGTATTTTTGATCTAAGAAAATACGATCATTATCGGATTGTTTTGACAGACTATATATGGTTACTCTGAACAAAATGCGGTTTCTCCATTGTCTACTCTTTTATAAAGGTTTAAACAGTTCTCGTGTAACACGCCTTATAAGTAACTTCAATCCTCTGAAATTAAATTGAGCTTCCGCAGCTCTGCTTTGTGTACCTCGTTACAACAGGACTTCGTTCAGTAGATCATTCACCATTACAGTTATCACTGCCTGGAACAAACTACCAGCGAGTCTAAAACATTAAAATACTTTCCGTAAATTACAAAATGAATGAACTACATCGGTAAGGAATAATGACATATATAAAATGACGTTATCGTCTTCTTCAATCACCAGACTTTTCCCACTTCCAAGCATCCGGTCACCTCCCTCCCTGAAAACCTTACTTTCCCCACTCTTTACATTCAAAATTCCATTCCATATTCTCATTACTCTGTCCTCAGTTTTCATTCCCCAACACTATCTAAATTATTAACAATCATATATTTGTCTGTGTATCCTAATGAAATTGGTTAAATAAAATTTTCAGCAAGTGTTAAGCGACGCTCCAGATAAAATGTACTTATAGCTATCTTTGTATATGATTATGACACTTATTATGAAACTTATAGTCATAATATCTTTATTACAATATATTGGAATAAATACAATTGACTTTTATATTGTTCCTTATTAATGTAATTTTTGGATTTTAAATACCTGTTACTATTAACTTATAGTATATAGCGCATCTGTAATGTTAAAAATGATTTTATATTTTTGTAAAGTGCTAATTTAAACCAAATGTAGCTTTCTGTAACGTCTCTGGAATAATTTAACTTTTTCTGCCTACTTCTTCCCGGTTTTCTTCGCTTTTTCTCCTTTCCATTTCCCCTCACCAATTTCCCCATTTTTTCTTCATGACCGCTTCCCTTGAACGCCTTTTCTCTTCTCTTTCACAACTATGTATATCACATTCTGCTTTATTCATTTTCGGAACTAAGTCGTCATCCTGATTGAGGTTTCTCGGTTTACTCACTCACTTAAGGCTTTACCGGGATGGTCCCTAGTATGCACTCCCAGACGTAAATGTACAGCGTGTCCTTCTCCTCTTAAAATGTTACTACTCTGAATTAATGTAAATTCAGGGGTTAGGCGGAAGAGTAGGACCTAAGAGTGGCTTAATCCTCGCCATTCATAAAGACTATTATTATTATTATTATTATTATTATTATTATTATTATTATTATTATTATTATTATTATAATAAAATATACAATTATAATTATTATAAATCAAATACTCACCAAAGTTCATTAATTAACGTTCAATATACAGATGAAAAGTTGAATTTCGTTCTTATAATAGCATCAAAACAAAGTGCAATTGTGGCGAAGAAATATTGTTACACAATGTGAAAATCGCTATGTAATATAAATATAACACGACGCAAATTCTTTATATGACGTGACGTGTACCCCAACCCACACGACCAGCCCCAAGGGAATATGCTGAGCCTAGCGAACAGGGAACGCGGTGAGTGTGGATGGAAGCACTTCGAATGTCGTGGCTCCCCTCCAAACATTTTGTTTATATTGTGAGAACTATAACATGTAATTAACACACGCATTGAGCTTATTTAGCGCTAACTACAACGATACGAGTCTACCGCGCCAATGTATTAAAATCACAATTCTGCACATGCATCACATGATATTCGGCAGCAAATGGCAGTTAGATCTTCCCTTCCAGTCAATAATATAATTGGAACAACAGGCACAGAAAATGAAACATACAATAATAGATGGCTTAATTCTGATGGGTATCTGTTGTGACAGCGAGCGGTTTAGCGAGGTTGTCCCCCTTGACGACTGTTATGTGACTGTACCCCACAGTGCAAAAAAGGGCGAATTATAATAAAATGCATTGCACTTTTCTAGCTTATGTGTATTACAGTGAATCCTGGCTCTGATGAAACACCGTTGGTTCAAATGTTCAAAATATATAACATTTCATTTTATACTGTTTATTAGTAAAAGTAGCTTTAATTAAACCTGGAATTTACGATCTATTTAACCATTCCAATATTAAGATACATTTATAAAAATATATTCAAAAATAACTTATAAATTTCTGCAGCGCTCAGATGACTCGAGTGTATTAGTTACTAAAATAATTCGCTTTTGCTTCAGCTTTAGGGGTACTTTAGTTCAAGTTGCTTCAGTTATTCTACCCCATACTGTATACACATTCTGAAGTAGTATAATATGGCAAAAATATTTTTCGTTCAAAAAGTGGAATTAATTTCCATATTAAAAGGAAAAATAGTTTATCGAAAACGACTCTTGGTAAATTTTCATTATCTAAATCAAACAACAAATATAAATATACCCGTTTGTATGACGTTTGACTAGATCATTGTATGTCAAGTAGTTTTCACACATCAGAATATTGTAATTTAAATTATACATCCAGCAAAAACAGTAGAGTAAAATACGATTGGCTATGTTGAAATCTTTCAATTAAATTAATCACGATTGACCGTATAGAATACTGATTTTAGAAGATTGGAAATAATGAAGACATAGTAAATGCCAACCTATGATTAACAACAAAGACACGTGAACGGAAGGAGTTTGTCTCCTGTGTATATGTCAAATGTCCAAAGAACTTACCTACCGATATGAACTACTTCAGTAGTCAACGACACTATTCTCTCCGAGAGTCAATTGCGCGGTTGACTGCACCTTTGGGCGGTAAATGATTAGTTGTATTCAGGTAAGGCCAAGAAAAAATAATTTTTACTGTGAAAACTCCAGATATAGCATGACAGCATATCGATTAGTAAAAGTTCCTGTTGGAAAGTTCAAACTTGAAGAGAGCTTCCCCGCCTCACATTCAAAATGCACGGCTGAAGAAATAAAATTTCCTACGCGGGGTCGCTTATTGATTAGCTCTGAGAAACCATTTGAGAAGCTCCTGTGAAATCTGAAGCTGCCTGGCGTCCACTCATCAAGAAAAAGAATAGAAAACAATGCAGGGAAAATACACATATTTCCAATATCCTTCCTCGAATCTCTGCGCTTTACAAAGCATTCGGGAGAAACGAATATTTTCCTTCTGAGTAGGGATGGTCCTTCGCTTCGCTTCCACTTCCTGGATGGGAGACCGTTCAATAGAATCGTGGGTGCTGGGGGGGGGGGAGGGGGCGGAGGACGAAACGCAAAGGATGCATGCGTCGCGACCGAGGAAGGCCTAAGAAGCAATAATCCTGTTTGGGCGGAATATTTCCATATACCACGCGCCTTCAATGCCTGAGATGTATTCTACATTACTGTCAAGATTTATTCCCTTGGAGATTCTTGGAAAATACTATGCATATTGAGTTTAGAGCAAGGTAAGACAATGCTTGATTGTTAGTGATTACGGGCGCGACAACTGCTAAAGTATTTAGCTCCGTAAGTACAGTGAACGTCTTTCCTTGGGAATTGGCGGTGGTCTTGCGCCGCTGGATGGAGAGATCCGGCGCCGACCCACCGTCAGCTAGCGGGGTTTCCAACAACCAGGTATCTCCCACCAACATGGCACTGCCCCAGCTGGGGCAAGCTCTAAGCTCCCGACCGGTCTCACAGCATGTGTGACAGTGTAGAACATGTTAGTGTAAGTGTGTAAGTAAGGGGAGAGGATAGGACAAGGAAGAGGGAGGAAAGATCGCGCACGGTCCGTGACACGTTTTTAGATTATTGCTCCGACATTCGCCTCGCGTTGATCGAAGAAACCACGGAAAACTGCCTCTCAGAGCAGCCGGCCGCTAGAATCTCTCGCTCTCCTCCAGACTGGAACTGAATTCGTCCTAGCCAATAAGCTAGTGACGAAAATCCTGCCACCGTCGGAACTAGAACCTAGGATCTCCAGGTCAGAGACACTGCAGTGGCACCAGTTGGTGCAAAGGGAAGACAAGATTACCTTTCACCCATTGGTTCCAATAAAACGACGAACGCACATCAGTTGTACACGCGAAAAAGGAAAAGTGTTTATTGACGAACCTGCAGTTTTGCAATTGAATGGCAGTTTTCTGAGTAATTTGTCTCTCTTCATTCGTAAGAGATGCTACATAATTCTGCAGCAAACAAACTTTTTACAAAAATGTTGGTTACCGATTTCTCCCCACATTCCTCAAATGTGAGCAATATTAAAACGTTAAAACAAGGCAAACGACAGGCCTATGGAGTCAGAAACCATTCCACCACAAAATGCAACATGCACTCGTAATGCGTAAATTACTGGAAAATGACAAGTGAAGAGATGATTCAATGTTTCACAAAACAAAACACAATTTCTGAAAATAGAAAGAACATGCTCTTTTATGTTATTATGCGCATTAGAAATTCTCACGTAAATTTCACACATATATTGTCGTGGTTATGTATAGTGTAGTGTCGTATACGACCCGCTGTACGGAAGTAGCGGCGTCAACGCAGGGCAGGACTCTCCTTCCGTGGGTGGCATAGAGATCGCGTTAGAGCAGTGGCGACTGCTTCTTAAGGGCTTTAGGGAGGCGTCCTCAGAAAAACCAACGTCGGCAAAAGTTGCAGAAAGCATTAAACTTGCAATAAATCCACTTGTTTAATTTGTCCATGCCACTAGCCCAATTTTGAAAACGAATTTAGGTTTAAGTGCCCAATTATGCAAAAGATAAATGTTTTTGGAATGGGTAACACCGTGGACTATCGGGAGTCCGTAGCTGGTTCTTGCGAGGCAAAGGAAGCTCGAGGAAGAGTACTGGGAGTTGGGTGGGGACAGAGTGCTTCTATTAGGGTTTTGGTCGTCAGAGGACGCGGCTATTAACGATGCTAAGAATACCAAACCTTTTATGTGATTTCATAAATTACTGTTTAGTTTGTAGAAATAGTTTTTAAAAAGTCTGTTAGTTTTGCGTGAGCACAATTGTATCGTGCGTTATCAACGTAAAAGTTGTCTTAGACAAGGCTTAAAATTCCGACACCTACGTGCAAATGGGTTGTCGGTAAAGAAATATTTTGAAAAGGTGAAATAATGTAGTGATAGTTCGGATATATGTGACGCCCTTCCTAATTCACAACCAACCGGCCGCCATTACGTTAGAGGCGGGTTTGAGGCGATCGTCACAGCTGAGCAAGCGCCGAAGCCGTAGGCATCGCCCTTATCACGCTGTGCACCACTGCGCTCCTCTCCGCTCCGCTCCGACGTCACCGCCGACACCGCCCTGGCCAGCGAGCTGTCGCTCAGCGGTGTGTCAAGGAGAGGCGCCGCAGCCGAGAAGCCAGACTGGGTTCTAGGGAGTGTGATAATGCCGAGCTGCAAGTGGAAAGTTGAAGTACACAGAGTTGACGAGCTGTGCGACGAACGTGCTACTTCTCTGGACTAAGGAACTGCGCTGTTTATTGGACATTTACTGGGTATACGGCAACTAGGTTACTTTTAAGTACATCTTCCGGATTCACAGAAAATAGGCAAAATTGGTTTTGTAATGTGGCTGGTACAAATAAAACTGTTTTTTATACCGAATTGTGCAAGTTCTAATTTGGTTGCATTAGATATTATAATGAGTAAGAATTTAATTATCACGTATGGTAAGATTAATAAAAAGATACAATTTTCAATATAATTAAGTAAAAATTTTCTTGTTTTTAGTGATTTTCATTATTTATTTTTCTTTCTCAAAATGTCATCAAGAATGTACTTTGAAATAAAACAAAAAAATAAATAATTTAATTCGAAAATTTTTACACATCTAGATTTAAAAAATTGTGGCGTCCTGTGGTAGCCGCGTGACGAACTGTACATACCTTCGTGCGTAATTGAAGAGTAAATAACCCAAATATACACTCTTCTAGGAAAGGAACAAGAAGAAAGGCATTTTTCCTTGAGCTGTTCTGGGTAGCCGGGATCGTTAACGGGGCATCGTCATAAGTTGCTCGGCTCGAAGGGACGGGGTTCGAATCACGCATCGTGCATGAATATTTGTTTGTGCATTATGGCATAGTGGGGCCATTCTCCCAACCACCAAGAAACATCTTTCAAACCTCTTCCTTCTGTTTCCCAGGTGGTGGATCCAGGGGAAAAATTTGGGAGGGGAAATTAAAAATGTTTTGGTCGAATGTGCCATTACAGGTTTTGTAAAATGTCGCAGGATACACTCAGCTCATATTGCGATACAGTTTTTTTAGTTTTAAAGATTATCCGAAAATAGTTTTGCTTCAAAGTTTAGTGACAAGTTAAAATTAACAGTTACTGAAATATTTTAGAGAGTAAATTAACCTCATTTCCCTCCCCGTGGATCCGCACCTGCGGTACCAGAATATTGGGTGATGGAGAGAGCCGAAATGGACCTGAGCGTCAAAACTTAGAACGTGAAACGTTCCGAGAGGGTCCCGCTGACAGCCAGAGCAGGAGAGGGGTCCCATCCGGCGAATAGTACATGAGACTTGTGGAATGCAAGGGAATGCTGTGTCCGCCGACGGAGGAGGAAGTCGGAATGGAGGAAGGGGGCGGATAAAAACAAAGGTTAAACAGCAACATAAAAACAAACTTTTCCATGCTTCTTTTCTAAGATCTTGTATATTCACCCCCGATATTCACACCCGAAGAGTTTAATATGAGCAATATATCTTCTTTAATAAGTCTTTGCGTCGTTAAAACGAACACAAGGGAGGACAGGAAACACTGATTTGGTATTCATTTTTAAATATTATTGTCAATTCGGTTACTTGTTTTCGACTCTTTGTGTCTTCACGAGTTATTCGCCATTCTCTTTTGTCTTCAAACAGTTCGTACAGTCCGTCTAAATTTGGACTCATTGCTTCCTTTACATCATCAATCCATTTGGTTTTTGCCGCCTTATAATGTTGCCTCCAAGATGCTCCAACTTCAGCGTTCTTGCCAATGAACCGTGTCTGCTAAATACATCATTCCTTAAACGTTCACAAGGTCCGGCTTTATACACTGTATTCGTCGAATTCTCGTTTATGTCTTCGAAGTACGGTCTCCGATGTATCTTTACAAACTAAGTCACCTTACAATATTTCGAAACAGTCCTTCAAAAGTGAGGTATTCTTCAGTGGTTTTTCGGAACATTATGAATCTCAGCTACATCAGCATCCTCTGAACAGAAATCGGTTTCCGCAGTTTCACAATCCCTCTCTTCTTCAACGCCTTCTTTTCGAAAGCACAATGAACTACACATGCAAGATCGTAAATGCAAAAAAAAATGTTAACCTGATCACGGAAATAAGTAGTAAGGATAAATCTCTTTTCCTGCACAACATAATTCCCCTTAAATAACATATGGAATATATTGAATATTCAATAGATTAATGAATTTGGAGAGTAGTGGCCGCATATTTAGAACGCTTGGGTAATCGTACCAAACGTACATCGGCTAAAGATAATGAAGAACACTAGCACCTAGAGCACTGACAAGCTACCTTTCAAAATATTTGCAATTGAAATAATTAAAGTGCAAAAAATAGAAAAAAAGGGCTCAAGTATAAGGAAAAAAATGCACGAGTCGTCCTATGTAACGCCCGCCTCATGCGAATGTCACCCTCTTGGAGCGCTATGACAGGAGCGAACGCCTTCTTCGAACAAATTTCTGGCGCAAGAAAGGGCGCCCCGGGGTGGTCGGGCGGGCGGCGGGCGGGTCGAGCAGCGTCGCGCGGGCGTCGTGGCTGCGACGCGACGCGGGCCCAAGTTCGCGCGGGAGGGGGAGGTGAGAGGCGAACGACAGGTCGCGCGGTGACGACTGGGCTCGACGAGTTCCAATTCCCTCCGTCTACGCACGCCACACTCGTAACCTCTGGCCCCGCCTCTCCCCCTCACACCCTCCCTCCCGCGCGCCCGCGCCCGCAGCCACGAACTTCCTGCCCACAAAAGTGAAAATTATTTCGAGTTTTGAAAACTCTTGTAATTAGAGGCTACACGAATGAACTGTGCGGTTGCGGTCGTCGGCGCGCTGCCGTGGCGGGACGTGGAGGCCGCGGGAGGCGCGGCGGGCGGGCGCAGAAGCGCGGGTGGGGGCGGGGGCAGCGCCGAGCAGAGTCGCTGAACGGGCGCAGCCGACGGCGGGTGGCACCTTGGCGGCGGCGCGCGGGCGGGAGCGGTCGGGGGCGGCGCGGGCTGACTTGTGCGCTTTTGTTCCTTCCACTCCGCTGCACGAGTGGGCGCGCGCCATGGAAGCTCGCTTGCCTCCGTCTATTCGCGGCGCTCGCCCGGATTCCGCTGTATTTGTAATTGCCACTCATGTTGATGCACCCACAGATTTTACAGTATATTTATTTACTAGCGTGTGAAAGAACTTGTTTCCCTTTGTCCCCGCGTTGTAGCACGTCGGTGATAATTTTCACGCGTGGGAAGTCGTCATTTGCTCTCGTAAAACAACAGTTTATATGCGTAACGGTATAAAAATAAAACCTAAAATAAAACCTAAAATCTACAACTTCACAATTTATATAATCTAAAGAAATACACGCTATATATAGATATCAAAATATGAAAGTAGTTGATGCTTGAAAAACCTGCCAGTGAGCAAAAAACAACCTTGTGTACTTCCTCTCGTTATTTCTAATTAAAATAATATATATTCAGACATTTCAAATTAATATTAAGTAACAAATGCACATTTAAATATAACAAACCTGAGGGTTATTCCTCAGTTAAAGAAAACTTTTTTTTAGGATTAGAAGGACGTCCCATAGATTTGAAATGCAAATCAGTACTAATGAGAATGGTAGGATGTAGAGAGTTTTCGAAGTGTCTATTTGCCAACAACATGAAGCAATGCATACTCTAACACATATATTGTGCAATAAGTGACCAATATTATCGAAATATTCATTTATAATTTCTATCGTTGAATAGATGGGGTACATTGATATAGATGTGCTTGAATACACGTGTGCATTAGTTTCGGTTTTTAGTCATATGAATTCAAATGAACCATTCCAGTAAAATTCTTTGATTTTTTGTGATAGATTTTTTAAATAACATTTGCTCTGCGATATACCTTACTTCAACAGATTCTCCACATATCTCATTTTTGGCATTAGGGGACCAAAATTTCGCTCAAATATTACTTAGAAATAGACGTCAAATGTTAAATGGGTGGGAATATTTGTATGATCCTTTTTTAAGATGCCAAATCGCGAAAACAATATCTCTAATGCAAAGAAGGTAACTCTCAAAGGCAAAGAAACGCGATACCGCAAATGTCTTCCATAAAACAAAGTTAAACAAAGAATTTCTTCGAAATATCCTGCGTAGAGGCGACGAACAGATGTTTTATGAGACAGCTTATAATTCGCCGCATTTCCCCACTGGGATTTACGTACATTCAATATCTCTAATTAACTTCGCTTGCTCTCTGCTCCAGCAAGGCTTCTATATTAAGGTGTCATGCCCTGCAGATTCAGCTCTTGCAAAACAAGAGACACTCAAATTAAGGTTATCACAATGTAAATTTAGAAAGGATTGTGTACATTTCTTATAATACGAAAGTACGTAAATAAAATATATAATTTATAAATACTTTCAGTTTCAGATGTGAACTCATGTGTCCAGATCTCTTTCTCATGCTGTCCACCTGTTGTAGATTTACCTAAAAATATCCTTAAGAATAAAAAAAAAGACTGAGCTAAATTTAACTGATCTATTTCGTCACCCGAGGAATACCTTCTTTCTCCAATAGATGGTGAAAGAAGCGTAGCGAAATTTGCGATGACAGACGGAATAGCAGGACTTATCGCCACGTAAAATAAGGTATCATTGAATTGAATACTTCCAAAACTTGGGAGTGTACGTGCGCAAGTGTATTGAGAATTATGAGTCAATTATTATCCCAATATATTGATGAAGGTAAGACAAAGAAATCGACAAAAATGATACAGTTTGTGCAGACGGCGTCGTTCCGTGTCTGACCACTTAACAATTTCTTTAATTATCAGCAATTTAAATTTTTTGTGTTATTAATCTAACAACACTTTATACTGCCAATTTGGTATTTTATGATAAGTAATCTTACATTTACTGTAGAAGAACACGATCTTTACAGCTTCGTGGTTGATCACAACCAAGATGAAGACAATGACATCATTTTCAATGTTTTTAAAGGACTATGAATATTAGAATTACAAACAAAGATACATTATCGATACGATTACATTAAATCACAATCGTTATCAAATAATTATTTTGTCAACTTGTTTTAATTACATTATTACAAATATTAATATTTTATATTAATATAAAACTCACTACGAAAACTAGTTTATATGTACTAACATAAGCTGCTCGAACAAAAAAAAGAACAAATGAATAGATGTATTTTACATGAGTATTATATTGCATTTATATTATTTTATTTTAATTGAATAAGTCAAATTCCGTTCATATGAGAAGAACTAAAAGTTATCTGGAAAAAACGAGATCGGCAATTGACATAACCCAGACATTTTTGTAATACTTGCGTAAGAACGTTCTAAGACTTTTTGCGTTGAACTAGAAGTAATCTCCTTGAATATTGCCAGTCATACGTCAAGACAAGTCGCAAGCCATCAAGTCACTTTTATACCTAGCGCCCGCTCAAGACCCAGGCTCATCGCAGTTGGTATCTGAGACGATCCCAAACGGTCACCCATCCAAAGCCATTGTCTCGAGCTGCTTAACTGTCATGAATTTACGGAGCATGATTAAGAAGTTAGACAGGCATTATTTCTGCTTATAATGATGCTCTGCACGTCGGAAGTTGTACTGCACCACAAGGGTCCAAGCAGTTGTGTTAGTGAGTACAAGTGCTACGAAATATGTGATCTGTTGCCTCCGTAAAGGTCGGTTGCACTTGACAAATACATCACAATGGAGTGAAAAGCAGCTGGCGTACATGGATGTCACGGCCGGGCGACCGGGACATCTGGGATTCTTGGGTGTCACACCGGAATAAAAAATTCGTATTCTTAAAAGAAGATATCCACGCGTGATAGAAATAAATCATGTTCTGCTAAAAGTATGGGGAGCTTGTCGATTCGCAACACAGTCAGATTGGCTGACTAGTATTCCACCCAAGGAACTTAATTTTTAATATTAATGAATGATTTTTCTTTCCTACTGATGAACTATTTTATTCGTTCCCAAAAATTCTGTTTTCATGATAAAAATGTTCTTACTACACTCAGTCACATTTTGACTTCGTCGCTCGGTGATTATTAAATATCTTCTCTTTGAGTCACGTTTAGCTGTGATTGACTAACATACTAAACACGTGCAATAAACTATTGCAACATTACGGGAAGAAGAATCCTTTGGACTTGGGACTTCTTACGCAGGAACGAAACAATGAATATATTAAAAGATTTAAAGCCAGAAACGGCAATTTGAATGTTGGGTGAATGCATTTAAAACAAATACCGGCAAGAAAGACGTTTTCCGCACTTTACAGGAACAACATTTGCATTTTTAAGTAAATTGTTGAAATTAGAAAATTGCATGAAATATAAGGAAAAATACATTCTTTGTCAAAATATACATTATCCGACTATACCAGAGATGTCCAACTTGCAAGGCCTCAAGGCTTATAACTAAAACATTTAATGTGGTTGTGGGCCATATTTTCATTACGCTGGCGGTTCACACGTGACTTCCCATTGTTGTTGATCTTTGCAGTTATCTCGGCTGCTCATGAACAGGAGAGGAGAGGAACAGTGCGCGCTATCGGGCTGTACCATACATAACGCATTGGGATGATTTTGAATTTCTGAATTTACTTGAAAACAATTCCTTATCTCTAATTTAACCTATTTTCGCATTAAAGAAGTGTTGACTCTGGCATGAAGCATGCGCTAGGTGCACTATGTTCTCGCCGGTCATGGAGGAAAGGGACTGTCACCTTTGACTAATAAGCTTTCGCGGGCCATAATAAATAGCACCGCGGACCGCCGGTTGGACAACCCTGAACTATACTATCATTTTCATTTTGCAACATCAGCGTGGAAAATATTAAGCTAATTAAAGTTTGTAGATGTGATTTCCAGCGTTTTTCGACTTCTTGACTCGCGTGCGACAGATCTGATGGTGGCCAAACCATCGTAAGCTACTTACCTAACGAACCAGCATTGTAGTAAAAACTTCCACACATGTTACTTATACATTGTCAACACCTCTGCAGAATACAATTTGGATCACGTCACTCGTCATTTCTAACGCAACGCTGTCCGACGAGTTGCAGCGGCTGTAGGCGTTTGACCTCCGGCGAACAGGTGGTTGACAGGCTGCTCTCGGGCGGGAGGCCGCTGCGGAGGGAGGGCGGGCGGAGGGCGCGGTCCTTCGCGTGCCCAGCTGCCCTGCCGCACCGACCAAATCTACCTGAGTAGCCCTCGCCACGCTCGACATGCCAATCAGGACTGCTTCCAATTCCGGTTTCCTAGAATCTCCGCTCTCCGATTCCCATCCAGATTCATGATAGGGCGAGGCTACTTTGAGGGTACCACGCTGCACGTCCGTATCGCCTTCTCTCATTAAGAGATGACTTGCTCGTATCAAGTACTTTCTCTTCTTATTTTGGAGTGCTCGGACGTGGTATCAAAGTCATAGACAGGAAGACTCGGATTCCATAGTTTAAAATAATTAATTTTAATTTTGGAGTTACGTCAAGTGCATGTACAGCGATTTCGGTATTCTTCTATAATTATTTAATAAAAGCATGCTCGATAATATGTGTTTTTGGCATTCATAGAAAATGCTTTAGCCAGACACAACTAGCGTAATGATCGTAGTGTAAGGATTTCAAATGCGAATTATGGGAATGAAATCATTAAAATTAAAAATAATAGTATTTTTATCCTCAATGGAAACAAAATATCTTCTAGTTGCTAATGGTTGTTGGTTTAAAGAGGTATATTTAGAAAATATGTCATTATTAAGGTACAGTGAGCACAAGTAGGAATGACATAGCGATTTTAAAGTAATATCACAATTTTTCGAAATGTTAGGAAGCTACACAAACTATCTATGACTCTGTGTGTGACACACACAGACCGAAAGAAATACACACACACAGAGTGAGAGAGAGAGAGAGAGAGAGAGAGAGAGAGACAGACAGACAGACAGAGATAAATAAGGACAGATAGAGACAGATAGGGACAGCAAGAAGATAGAGGTCACAATACCCCATTGGGCAAAAAAGGAACAGCTGATTCAACAGGAAGTTATGTTAATGTTAAGAGTTAACTTTTAAAGAACGTTCTTTCCCACTCGAGACCAACATGAAACTAATTACACAATTTGAAATGCAATATACGTATTTATATATTTTTTTCAAAATAATACTAAATTAAATTTTTACTGTGCATCAGAAACGTTCTTACCTGATCTTCAAATGGCTGAAATGAAAAAATCTCTACTAGTTCTTGGAAGTACAGTTTTTGTATGTTAATGCGACCAAAGCATTGCAATTTCGGAATTAATCCAATTGGAGTAATATTTTGTCCGGCAATGATCTCCCTAAAACGTGTAATACCCCCAGTGTTTGGTAAATTTATAATGCATATTTTTGCAGTTTACAACATCGCATGATTTCAGAATTGAATTTGCTAAATCCCTAGTTATAACATTTTTTGTTTACTGAACAGCGTTTCACTAAATTCTTGAAGGATACTGATGTGGGAATTCGACTTTTCTTCAAATATTTCATTAGCTACCTTATTTGTGGTGACAAGAAAATTAGTCATTTAATATTACCGTTGGTAACTTCGGAGAAATTTCAAATGAAAAATAAAACAAACAAATATTGCCCATGGCTTTCATAGATTTTCATGAAATCGAATTTTTGTACGAAGAAAATATCTACTTTTGATCAATTACAAGAGCATTCATAACATTTATCACTTGGTCTAAAGGGGTTATGCGAAGTTTGAACTCCTTTTCGAGTACTTTTACAATGTCTGCAGTCCTATGTTATAGAGAACTAGTGGTCACGTGATTATTAATGAGGATTTACACTACCCTCTGAAAAACGTTTAACAGATCAAAGACATTCACGCGAGTATGGATTAGTCTTGGTTTGGACATGGTTGTCAAGTATTTCATTGTTAAAACATTCTCTCCCAAGTTTGGGCATGCATTCGCTATGACTCTGTCTTGGAGAAATTTGATTTACTTGCCTGAGATAGGCACGCAGAAATTCAAGACGATATTTCACAATCGCAGGGTCAGAATAAGCAGCGACGATTCGCGTAATAATTGAGGGTGTTTCGGGTTGCGTAGAGGTCCTCTGCAGGGACGCTTGAGCCAGCCTAAACGCATAAAATCATCATTAACGCGCGTCTATAGGCGATAGACCAATGCACTTTCCCATTCTACTATGCTTATATTCTTTGCGTATGTGGAATAAATAAGTTTACGATGTTCCATCGCAATCGGATGAACGCCACGGCAGCGCATAAAATACGAACAAAAAAACATTGATTAATATATTAGATTAGATTTTCTTATCTGTTTATCGCTCGCATAAATTAGTACCCTATCCCGCCTTCTCTTCTGGGACATACTATTCTTGATAAAAGAAGTATACCTGACACGGTGAATGTTTCTCAAAATTGTATCTGAACAAAAGGAGTGCTGTCGTTAAATATAGTTTAGTGAAACGCAACAACGTGACTGAGAAAGGTTTCGAATTGCAGATCTGTTTCTTGAATTAAAAGAAGTGTGATTAAAATTATATGCGAATGCTTAGAAACAACACATTGCTAATCATTTGTAAACTAATTGTGACGGAGAAAAAGTCAGTAAGGAGTCAAAATTCAGTAGTAATGATACTATGCAAATGTCCAAGCAAATTCATTCATTTTTCTCCCAACTTACACTCTACATTATCTGAAAAATTGAGTTCTTGGAATTAAATTTAGTATATTGTGAAAACCTTAGCGTATCTGTGAAAATGATCTAAAATATAGGCTTTCCCTTAAAAGCATTTAATTTTTTGTATAATCTAATAAAGTTACATCTGGCTGAGAGTTATTTTTATTATGATAATGTTTCCCCTAGTGCTCATTACTCATTTATAGTGTATATTACTCAAATATAGTATTAGATAAAATTTAAAACATACGCAGGCCTATGATTCTTATTCGTGCAGTGGTATGTTTCTGAAAATATTACGTGGTCGTCGATGAAGGCCGAACAAGTATAATGTGGCAATAATACTGCAATACTATTGCAATACGTTTTTACATTGTAGTTCGTCGGGATGGCCGCTTCTCTCAGATCTACTAGTTCGACATATCTGTAATTGAACTGAGGACATAATTCTGGGTTTGTGGGTCTCGTTTGAAATCTCGAATTGAGCGCTGTTGGTACCAGTCAATTTGCATCTTTGAATACAGATTACTGGAGATATATTCGCCACTACGCCTAATTATACACTTCCTCTTAATGTAGTATATTCATACATATGTATAAACACATGCACGTTTGAGTGTTTACATATTTGTAACTAATAGTCAATAGGGTGTTTAATCTTGGACAAATTTGATGATAATAACGCGAAGTTAGGATACTATGTTCACGTCGCTTGTGGAAAATGTTATTCAAAAACGTACAACACAGTCATTTGGCTTACGTCTTAGATTCATTTATTTTCTCCATAAAATCTTACATGAAAGTTTTCAAAATTTATATATCCTAAAAATATATTATTCTTTTAATTTCTTCATATAATGTATAATATCTCTTTTATTCCTGTATGAATTAATGTAATTGCTTAATGATTATCGAATCATACTAGATAATGAATATTTGAGATTAATACGTTCATATAAGATGCATTTATGGCTTTCGACCACAAATACCGTGATTACATTATTCTCATGGATGAAGTTAATTTTATAGAAGGATATTTTAAAATAAATTATTTGTGACAAAAGAACATATACTTTCTCATATTATTCGCAGCGATTACTTCAGATAATACATCTCCGAAAAAACACGAGGACCAAAGGACCACAGAACTTGCAATCTTTTATTTTTACGTTATTCTATTGATTTCTTTAAGATTTCTTTATTTTCTAATTAACTAGATATCAATTTGACTCTGTTTGCCTTGTCATATTTGCCTCCCATATTTCCTTCCCATAATACCACCTCATAATTCCATTCATTAGAGAACGTGTAGTATCATTCAGCAGTTATCATATTTTCCTAGTGACCACGGTCCTCTCAATCCAGGTGAGTTAAGCAGTGCACATCGAGCTCCATGTCGTATCGAAGGCAATAACATGCAATAATATATCAGTAAAAAATAAACATTATTTGCCCGTGCTGGGAATTTAACATCAGCTCATAGGTACTGGGACCAATGCTGATATGCTCTATACTACTACTCTGATTTGCATTTTATATCGATAGTACCGATGTACCAAAGGCTAAGTTAAAACTTGATCTTTTTGATATCCCAGAATATCAGACTTATGCCTTATTGCTAAATGAAATTTGGTGTATTCGAGAGACAAAACTAGAGTACAAATTTGAAGACTTTTTGAGAAAATCTTGAATACATATTTCTTAAAAACTGTCATGATTTTACTGAAAAGGTCACAAAAACCGCTATTTTGAAAAAAAAAATTATATGACATAATCCAAAAATCGAAATTTGTAGTATAGGCTCCTAGATTTCACTGTCTTGAGTAATGTTGCTGTAGGAGGGGTGCAAAAAGTATGATCAATTGGAATTTGAAACAATCGAAATTTCGTACGTTTTTGCTGAAAAAAAAACGACCTGTGCAATCTTTAAGAGCGTATATTTCTCTATTTTATCAACTAATTGAAAGAACGTAAGCAATTTTTAAGAAAATGTACGAATGTTGAAGAGACTTCACGTAAATTACCCTAAAATTAAACTTGCAACTCGCAATATATACATTTGCAAACATTCAGTGTTCGGTTTAGGCAATGGGTGCTGTTCACAGGCTGAGAGCAAACGTTTTGAAAAAGCACATTATTTATATTAAAGATTCTCAAAACGTGAGTAAACTTTAAAATTTTGACTTTGGGCAACATTGTAATACCTGGTATATAATACAAATACGAGAAAGTAAAAATTGGATATTTATAAAAAAGAGAAGATTCAACTCCAAGTGTGGAGCAGTGTTCGTATTTTTTGCGTTAGTTCACAATTATTGGATCAATAATCTCCTAACCTCCAGCCCAAGTTTTACATACCGTTTAAAAATTAAAATAATTCAAAAAATCGATTATAATTCGTGCAGTCTATGAGCGCTGTTATCCAAAAAACCAAAATAGTTTTACCATTTAAAAAATTCATATGCATCACAGAATAAACACATGAAAACTTATTCGACTATATAATTTTAAAGAAAATGTCGTTAAAAATCTGAGAAGCGAGAGATTTAAAATATCCTCCCTCACGCATCGCATGAAATCGGATTGGAAGCAGAAGAGCATTGATGGGCAACGTGGTGCGTTAGGGAGGCTGGTTTGCGAGGGGCTCGAGGTGGCCGAGCGAGGCAGCGCTGGAGGAAGGGCGGCAGCAGCGAGCGCCTGCAGGAGCGGCTGGGCGCCAAAGCGGCGGAACGCGCGCAGCGGCTGGGGGTGGCGGTGGGCAGCGTTGGGCAGAAGGGGCTCTCGCGCCGGGGACGATATTGGGTAGAGAACTGGGAACTTCGGTAATTGGGCGTCCAACGGAGAAGCAATGGAAATGCCAGATAACATTTTACAGATGACTGCCAGATGTCGGTAAACGATTAAAATGGACACACAAATTTAAGTGCCAAGTAAAATATTTTCTTAATTGAAACCAATCAATGATTGTCTATAGAATATTAGATAGTAATAAAGAATATAGATTTTCTTGTATAATATGTTATAGGAAAGCTGTATCCCCAGGACATTTAATGACAATTAAAGCACTCATTTATTAAAAATAGAAATATTTTATTGTAATCAAATGCACAACGATTTACGATTGATTATTTCACGTTTCCGGGCGCATCAACTACTATAGTCATTAATTCCGTTAATGTAGGGCGTGTCCCCTAACCAGAGTACGAATCAGTGCCGATCTACACGCTGACTTCTTTTTCTCAAACAGGTATTTCCCAGCTATGGGCCACCGTCTCAGCATGGACAAGCCGGACAAGCTCTAATCTCCAAACAGGTTTCCTAACGTGGGTGGTAGTGTAGCAAACGTAAGGTGTGAGGATAGGACAAGGAATAAGGAGGAAAGATTGCTAGTCTCAACCTACCAGCTCCCAACTAGAATAAAAAGTGGATACTCTAATGAGTATCACTCCCCGTAGTACACATTCCAAACTTTATTCTGTGACATGAATTAATTCCGTAGGTGCTCTGTGAGTTTGCTATTTAATGAGAAGTTAGCTATTATTGTAACAACAGAATTTAAGTTTAATATTCTATCTGGCACACATGATGTACCGTAGTGTAAATAATATTCAACTATGTACATTCTCTTGTGAGTAAATAGCTATTTAAAAATGCGTGGTAGTGTAATACATGTAAATGTAAGTGTGTGTTTGTGTGTAAGAGTAGATGAGATAACAAAAGTGAGAAAGAAAAGATCGTGATCAGTCCATGGTCCGTTTATTCAGGTACAGCCCTGATATTCATCGACGAAACCACACAAAACTGCTGATCAGAGAGCACTCAGCCGACCGAATTATCCTTCATACTGATGAAAAAGAAGCGATAAATGCAGCTGAGGCAGTGTTAGCAGACATGGAGAAGGGTCCAATCAAGAAGTGGTTACGTAGGGACAATAAGAGTAAACGGGACCCTGAGGGAAATAAGTACTATGCCGACAGTAATAACAGCAACAGTTGAGAGATGACGACGCAATAATAATAAGTTTTAAACTAAAAATGGTTGGAAGCGCACTGTCGGTGACGGAGAAAGTTTGTTGAAATGGGTTGTGAATAAAACGACAGAGCAATATCTGTATCGCGTTGGGTCAAGAACGTTGACGTGCGCTATGACCATTTCTCCCTGGCCCTTTGGTGGCGCTTGATGAAAATGAAATTGGAATGGTATACGGAGAACACAAACGAAGGCAAGAATGTACAATATTTTTTCTCCAGGAATGTCTCAAATATTACAATGGATACGGGAGGAGACCACTGCGTACTGGTGATGGGTTATTGGTTTTCAAGTGGGAGGTTAGACAAACCTCCTGTGGAGACGTCACGTTTAGTGATGGAGATTGAGCCGGGGCGCAGAGGTCGGAGGGCGGGGGGGGGGCACAGACAGCACTAGCTGCTGCGCAGGGAGCAGGCGCTAAGCGTAGGCGGGCGTCAGAGCAGGGGCATGGTGGCGAGCGTGGGCGTGCGGGTGAGTGTGAGCGTGGGTGGGAGGCGGAGCGGGAGGCGAGGAGGCGAACACGGCGCAGCGAGCAGGCGCCGGAGCGCGGCCGGTGTAGCGATGTGTCCGGCCGCTGTATAATTCACAGCTGCTTCGGTTGGCTTTCCCGCGAGCTGTATAGCCCAATTAGCTCGGCTTCATACCTCGGCAGCGCGCTTGCGCGCCACCCTCCCCCCATTGCCGCCCGCGGCGCCGCGACGCACGCTCGGCGCCCGCGCTGCGAGCCTCTCTCCGGCTTCTCCCCGCCGACCCCGTCGCCACCGAGCTCATTCCCGCCTCTCCCGTCCCTGCACCACCTCCCCCGTTCTCTGGCTTCTTCCCCGCCGCCTCCGCCCATCCCGTCTCTCCACCGTTTCTGCAAACGCCTTCCCGTCGCTCCCCGCCACCTCCGCGCTCAATCCCGCCACTCTCCGTCCTGCACTGCCTCGCGCCGTCATCCGGCTTCTTTTCGCACCTACGCGCTCATCCCGATTCCCCCGTTTCTTGCAACCTCCATATCTTCCCTCACACCTCTCTCAGCTTCTGACTTCGCCGCCGTTCCCGCGCCCCCAGCGCGCATTCCATCGTCCCGTCTCTATATCGCATTTCCCATCGTTCTCCGCTGCCTCTGCTCCCATCCACGTCACTCCCCGTGTCTGCATCAGCTCCCCGCCGCGTTCCAGCTTCTGGCTCCGCCGTTCGCGCCCCTTGCGCCATCCCCGTCGCTCTCCGCCTTTGCACCGCCTCCCCACTGTTCTCTGGCTTCTGCCCCCGCGGCCTTTCCCTGTCGCTTCCCGCCTCTGCACCGCCTTCCGGGGTAGCTTCCGAATGCTACCCCCACAGCCGCCCGCCGTCCTTGCGCCACACCCGTTCTGCGCGCGAATTGTTTTTGATCCCTTTTATAAGAAGCTTTCGACAATTTCAGATTAGATAAGGTCTCGACAACACTGATTCTGTAGTTAATGGTCATGTGACCAATTACATGGTCATGTGATCAATCACTGACATTATTTCATTTTATTTCATTTCATTGTCACCACTAATTTAAGTACAGCCCTTTTTCTCTGAGAGTAATTTAATTTTCATTCCAAGATATTAATAAATTATTGATAATTTGTTAGTGATGGCATTATACCAATATATACAATCATCATTAACAAATCGGTAATTAAAATTATAAAATTTGAAACACTAGTGGATAAATCTATGGCAGTAATTTGATTAAGCCTGCTTATTGTTATATAGAAAAAATTGTGATTAGTGAGTTTGCATTGCAATAATTAGAGCTGCAGCTAACAGAATTCGTGTCAATGTATTGAGAACACATTCACCCAACAGAAAAACAGTGTTTAATTCACAATGTACATGCACAAATAGAATTTATTTTTGAGTATAATGTTTTTTCCAATTTGTCAGTAATAATTTAATTACATAACAAAATATTTTGTATCGCGATAATAATTTATTTTGCACGAGAAACATTATAGACGCTATTTTGACGGACGTGTACGTTTTAATTGAAGATTTGTTCTGAAATACTTGGAAGATACGCCTGCATTCTTAGAACATTTCATTAGTTATGAGAAAGAATACTAAGTCGAAGTTTCAATGAATTTCGACTAATAGAATACTTTAGTACGCCTGGAAGCAGTCAAAATGTGGACCGATCTTTAGGATTAGTATAGTGTATACTTTCCGTGACCATCGTCTGAACGATTCTTGTTTTGGAGAATGTCAAGAGGTAAAGATTTCAGAATAAAAGTTATCTGTGCGTTGTCTCTTATATGTTATTTTGCGACTGCTCAACGGCAACACAGTTGACTCTGCAGCACGTTGACTGGGACATCCTTGATTTCCATTTCTGATAGGAACGTATTTTCGATATTATTTTCATCGTCGAAATCAACACTGCCAGGAGAAGAATTTGAGCGGTAGGCTGCTGTGATCAATAATTTTCTGTAGTTTATCCGGTCAATACCAGATCCAGAAAATGCCACTAACAGCTCCTCCCTCCTTTCACACACACATATACACATGTATATGCATCACACTACCCACAACTCAAAAGACCAGTAGGGAGCTTCTGCTTCTTGCCCTGCTGGCGGAAATACCAGGTGTAGGAAACACACCAGCCGACGTGTAGGTTGGCGCCCGAACTCATTTTCTACCCGGGAAGAACATAGCTATCTGGTGGATTATACCATGCACTACACTTCCGGAACTTTAGCAGTTGACGCGCCATGAAACAAATAATCAGCCAGTCTTTAAAGGAGGTGCCCGATGCAAGAGGTACCTGGATGAGGAATATCCCGCAAGCTGCTATGTAGATCGGTGCCATATTCTATGTTCCAGCAACAGAGGAGAACCGCCACGCTGCCTCTAGAGTTCTGGCATGCACTTATGGGACCAATTACCCACTCTCATCAATAATAACCCCCTTAAAATTTCAATATTGATTTTTATGATCTTTAAAACTGTTATCCGTGAAAATAAAGAACTGCAGGTCCACGGCACATCACCATCCCCTTCATATTTCCAAACGCATTGTAGTGTTTTCTATATTTTCCCTCAGTACACTTAGGACCCACAGTAAGTGGTGCGCAGGTCATTAGGAGCAGTATTAACGCGCGCCGGCTGCCATTGCAGCGCAGGGGGCCAACGCGCGCTCTCTCGGAGACGGGTGCGCCTGGTCCCCCGCCGCCGCGCGTCGTGGCCAGCGCCCACGCGCCCTCCTGCGCCTGCCGCGCTCGCGCATTGGCCGCGCCAGGGAGCGCTTCGAGGAAGCGGGAGCGACGGCTGCTGGCCCGGCCAGTGGGGGAGGCTACAACGGTGGAAGCTAACGGGAGCGCTGGGGGCGACGGCGTGGGTAGCGTGAGCGGAGGGGCGGTGAGGGAGCGGGTGGGAGAAGTGGTAGAGGGTGGGACGGGGATCAGGTGAAGAGTGGTGTGAGGGAGATGAGATGCGGACAGAGGGGCAACAGGGGCGGTGATGCACGGCTGAGAGGCGAGGCGTGTGGGCAGTAATGGGGGCGAGGGCGGGGGCCGTGGCAGGTGAGGTGAGGACGAGTACGGGGACGCGATTGGCGGCTAGGTGTCGAGAGCGCGTGGGGCCGTTGGGACAGGGCCGGTAGAGGCAGTGAGGGCGACTTGAGCAGTTAGGGACTACAGGAAATGGCGAGGGCGGGAGGCGGCGAGGGCGGCGAGGGCGGCGAGGGGCGGCGAGGGCGGCGAGGGCGGCGAGGGGCGGAGGGCGGGGGGCGGGGGCGGCGAGGGCGGCGGTGATGCGGGGGACCGCTCCCCTCTGGCTATGCTAATGAGAGCCCCTCTCCTGCGAATAGGATTCTGAAAGAAAGCTGCGAGCCAGATCGAAGTGGAGTTGATGGGAGCAGCAAAGGAGGACTCTGGGCTCAGCCGCAAGGAGAGTGATGGGGTTGAAATCGAACTCCCAGTAGAGTACGTCTTGAAGCGAATCTTCCAAGCTACGTCTAAAAAAACGCCAACTTTGTTTTCGCGTTATTAAGTTTCCGAGATAAAGATAACAGGTACTGAGTGTACTTCCCCAAGCGTCACATACAGTGTTTTACATTTTACCAAATACATAAGTAAAGAAAGAATGTTTAATTTTTTCAACGGATGGAATCTATCTCCTTTGCAAAGATACAACGCTTGTAACTAAGTTTTAAAACTATAACTATTATACGCAAAAAATGAACTTAAACACTAATTTTATAAGTTACAAACCATGTCGATTTAGTTGACTCACTACCTTCCAACTCACCGCGCAACTGGGGAGTATTAGTAGGCTATCTTGATCTTCGTGTCACATCACTACCTATCCTATTATACAGTTCTCGGTTTTGGCAGGATACAACAATAAGTTACCTTTTACGTTCTCGCCATATTACGTACTTAAGTATTACAAAGTATTGTAATGTTGCAACGGAAAGTGCCGATTTTTCGACAGAAAATATCGTATTGTGGGAATTTTCAATCCAAAAAAGGAAAATCGTGTTCTGCTAGGTAGTAAATTACTTCCTTTATCACATGTAGGCAGAATACACATTTTGTGGATCGTTGACACCGAAAATTCAATTGAAAGCCAAACGCCTTGTTTATGGTCAAACCTAGCGCCTAAAACGTGCAGACGATTTTCTACAAAATTTATAACTCTGATCAGTGTTTACTAACTCGAATCCCTGGAAGTTTGAATAAATATTTTTTGATTTTGGGGTACATTACGTAATCAGAATACACACACTCTGATCCATTGATACCTAAAAATTGGTTTGGCAAACGTTCGTCCGTTGTTTGCTAATCCGACTATCCGTCTGTTGCTTTGTCCGTCTTTCGGTCCGTCTATGCTGTGATAAAACGAATCAAAGGTTAAAAATTGCAAAGGTTTTTTTCGTTGAACTCTGAATTTTCGAAAGCTGCCAAAGTACATTTTTTGTACATTTTCCTACATCTTCTACATTGAAGACAGAGATTTTATAATTATTTAACAGACTCAAGACTCAGACATCCTCTGAGTTGCATAGATTATTCTATACGTAAAATAAACTACCAAAAGAAAAAACGCCTCGATTGCAGGCACTAATAATGTTATTGATTCTTGCATTATCATAATCAAATTTCACAACTGCATAAGACATACCATTGAACCAACTCTCGATAGAACAGCACACGTCCAGACCTCAGTATGTAGAAATGTCTCCTTTTCATTAAATATACGGCGATGTTCTACTAAGTAAAACAATGTACGTAATAATTGCAAATGTGCGAGTATACAAGGAAATGTGATCTCATATTGTGCTTGAAATATCTACTCACTATAGAGGAATTAACAATAATTGAGTTCTCTGAGGGACATCGGTGAATTAACTACGAGTGGCTAGTTCATAAAATACGTTAATTACACGATATCTCTTCTAAATCCATAGTTCGCAAACACTGCGAATATTGCCCCATCACACATCAGGTCAACTATAATATTCGTAGACGAAATGAATTTCTGCTTCATTGTGTGACATTGCGCAATCGCGAATGCATTGATAGAAACAGTCGGGATGATATTAGAGGCATTCGTTATTTATTACGCTATTCAGTTTTGAAATGTCATTGGAAATTCCACATTCCGCCACTGGCACTCGCATGTACAATTTCAAAATTGTGTAGATTTCTGTCACTACGACGTACTGTATTTCTTATTGTGAAGCGTTTAATATAACATGATTGTGATCGCAGAAAATAGCGAAGATCAACTGAATAATACAGAGCGCACCATTTATGGCGCAAACCACACGGCGCGGGGGCTCCAGCACGAGTGGCGATGTTGCAGCGGCTGAGAGCGCAGGCGCTTTGCCACAACGAGATGGCGTCAGCACAAAATCCAGTCATTATAAATCAAGAGCTTGAATAAAGACATTTTATACGAGATGCCATTGTCTACCAAAATACATCTCATTACTGAGATTATATTTATACACTGATTTTGTACCACCCCGTGTCGTGTTATTACTGCCTTTATCCCTATTTATTTGAAAACGTAGTATAAAAGGCTTCTTACTTAAGAAGTTAAAGCGTTTTATTTAAAATGATGCGAATATTTTTAGGCTCTTTAAGAACAATATCTTATCAAGAACAATATACTTATTTTTTTTAAAATTATAAAATCTTATCTGAAGTAGATTAATAGCATTTTGATGCAAATTGTTATCTATGAAAAAAGCATTTAGCCTAAAAGAATCAAGTTCTACTAACGCTAAAGATCTTGATGTTAATGTGTCTTTAAATTTAAAAAAAATACAGGAGGGCAATGTTATGCTTCTCTATATTACAAGAGCAGCTGAAAATAAATTTCATTCCCTTTTTATCCAGGCGTTGCGGCGTCTCTGCTCCAGAGTAGCTCACTGCGACATTCTGAAAGACGGTCTTCTTATAGTGAAAATGTGTGATTGTAATGTGAAATTTAATGTAATGTGAAATTTAAAAGAACATATGATGACAAAAGAATTAGCAAATACGTAGGAAGACCCTTATTCGAGTATGCCCAAATACGAGCTGAGAAATATCGAAGAAATCTCCAAGTTTCTTGAGTCGAAGCAAAGTTTCAAGAAGAACTAATATCTTCTACATTGATGGGTAGTATATTTATTTGCAAGAAACCTAACACCCAAAAAATAGCACGAAATATAGTTCATAATGCTGCTTTACTTCACAAAAGTATGTATTGCGTGTTAATTACTAGTTTAGCTAATACAAAGTTATCACTAATTTAGAATCAATAATTCACACAAGAATTGAATAATAATTTTCGCAAGTATATGCATTTCACACAAGTATCTGCGATTTTAATAGCGACAAACGCGCTCATATCAGGTCAGTAATTTTGAAGTGCGCCCAAAAAACTGTTTAAGCTTAGAGCGAAAACTAAAAGACATGGAATGAGAGTCGTTTTGGTGTCTGACTAATCAGCTCAAAACTCGCGCCACTATCAGCGGTACCAGTGTGTGACTGATTGCGACATCTCCGCATTCCCAGTCGCCAGTTGGGAGTGTGACGCCGGTGGCATACACTGCGCGATCAACGGTGCTCACTGTATTTTTGCTTTTGTTAAAAACGTAAATCTATAAAGTGCTGATATCCAATATTTCAAGGACTGCTACACAAGAATTTCAGACAAATAATATGCGAAGTTGTGGCATAATAAAATTATTCTCTGTCTTCAGAGCGAGTGTAGTTAATGAGGAAAAAATGTAAATAATGTAAAATTAAACTCTCAAATGCAATCTGTTGACTTATGGAAATTTCAAACACCCACGTTAGTGTCTCTATTTATTGCCGATATATCCCGTGGTAGTGACAGTTTTACATATATTCATAATACAAATAATTTGGATCAGTGTAGCCGTCACACGCACAACCAATCGGAATTGGAATTCAAAATACAATAAAACGAATATGATTATCAAGTAATTATCAAAATATGAAAAGAATCCACTTTAACCACGAAACACGCGCGCATGACAATGATATCAATACGAAGCGGTATTGATAATCGCAATGACGTAAATGTAAATGTGAAAGAATTAAGAAAATTTGTTCGGGTAAAATACTATGGGCGGATACCTTCGAGCAAACTACACATAAAAGGAAAACAGAGACATGAGAATAATTTTGACTCGATACAAGTACGATAATTTTTCATGAATTTATGAAGTTCACGTATGAACGGTCTCACGGTATGAACGGAGTTCACGTATGAACGGTTCAAAAACTACCATCCGGTATCATTATTTTATCAGTGTTAAGATATAATATATCATTATAATCTATTTTAGTACTTTACAAATTAATTCAAATGCAAATAAATACTCTTCAAACACTACGTTTAATGAAATGTTAGAAAAAATGAAAATATCTTCCGAAGATGTTTTCATTATAATTTATATTTTTCATTATGTTTATTATGTTACTATTTCCTCTTAATAATAGCAATATTTTGTTTGTAGTTTGAAAGTCCCTCAATCTCACAAGCAAATCACAAGCCTTTGAGCAATTCTGATATGCATCTTCATTACAGCCGTCTCACGATATTCCAATTTATATCATGCCTTCAGCCACTCAGAGCGTCCATGACAGGTGTTTCATTATTTATCGATACATTTTTCTCCATATTAAAAAATCGATGGCTAAACTTTAATGACACGAATCTCAAAACGGCTTTGGCCTTTTTGAGATAAGAGACACCTTTATTCACGGCTGATCCACGTGAACGTAACCCCCCCGTGTGAACGGGGAACGAAATCAGTGTTCTAACAAACGTATCGTAGAAATTAACTGAAATTTGTTAAAATGACAGAAATTGGTCCCAATTTGATTACTTTGCTACAAAAACTTGGCATATTTTTTTTTCTCTTCCGAAAAGTCTCAATTTTTGAGATACGTGTTGATACAATTTACGTTATATCATTGCAATATTCTTTTTACAATTGGTCAACTGCACATGAAACCATTTTCTAGTTCCATCTATTCAAAAGTAGTTCAATACCTCCGGAATAAGAACAATAAAACGACACATTCACTCTTTATCTATCCAGTATATTGGATAAAATGTGCATTTCGACTCTTTAGGAATGATTCTCCTTTGCTAATGAATCCGTCTTTTTTACTGTGACTACATGTGAAATTACTTATGCTTTTTAATTCCAAAATACCAACACCTACCGAGCGAAGTGAGTCATGAAAAACTAACATTTGACATTATGTATTATTTAGAAAGTATTTTAAACGAAAGCGAAATAAAAAAAATTGAAAATATTTCCGCGGAGTCATACGTTCAATAGAGTGAATCAAATCTTCATTTGGTACTTAGCATGTGGCTGCCCATGTGTTCCTGCTTGGGGGTAGCGCTTCTAATTTGGGTCGGGGCCTTAGGTGAGGGCTGGCGCTGCCCAGGCTCCTGCGAGCGGCGCGCGGGGTCAGCGATGGACGAGGGAGCGGGGGCGGGGGCGTGTGGCGGGAACGGGGGCGGGGGTGAGGGCGAGAACGAGGGCGAGGCGTAGGCGCTGAACCGGTCTCTTGCAACCCAACGTCAGCGGCTCGCGTTCCTCGGACGAGCAAGCCAAGGAGGGGTGACGGGTGTATGGTGGCTACCTGTGGGAGGCGGAGGGACCGAAGGCGGTGGTTGTAGGTGTGAGGCAGCGGTTTGGAACACGACGGTGCAGAAGGGGACTGGCTACCGGGATGCACTGGATGTGCAGGAGTGGGTGTGGTGGAGCGGCAAGCGGCATCGTGAGATAGGTAGGGGGCCGGCTTGCGCAAGGTGAGTGCGAACCTGCTGTTTGCGGCCTGGTCCTACCGGTTCTGTGCTCACACGCGAGGAGACCAATGTCTAGAGCCGTGAACGGCTGGCTGTAGCAGTCTGTATAGTAATACAGTACTACTAACGTATCACACACTGAAGCTCTTGCGATATGCAAACTAGATTGCATATATTGACACCCTCAGCCATAGGTCAGATAGGTAATTCGATTGTATTCGATGTGGACGCCAAATACGAGTATACGAGGCAGCCAGAGATTTACGTAAATTTCTCCACAAATGGGACGCCCATTGCATGAACTAATTACTTATTGAAAGTAAGAGTAATACACCAATTAATAGACAAGGCGTTGTGTCATTTAACACAACCACATTGACAAACAATTTTTGAAAATATAAAAATCTCGAATTTTTGAATCGGAACACAACTAAGGTTCCCCTACCTACTGCCTTCACCATTTCAATTCTCTCCATTCTGAACCTCAAAATAACAAAAGCACTCACAGATCCGTCGTAAAAACGGTTAAGCACCATGAAACGACCGTACGCATAAAGGAGAATGAAACTTAGTGTAAAGTTTCCATCCTATAATAACATTCTAGTGCCATTCTCATGTATTATTCATTGAATGTGAACGAGACGAAGATTCTCGAAGGTTGCTGAGCATATGCACGCTTAACCTCTTTATATAAATACTGAATAAGTATGAAAGATGCCATGTACTGCGTGTGTTGCGTTTCTTCTATGGAGTGGAGAATTTGAGTTGTTGAGAAAACGCGTTGCAAATTAGGCAACGATATATGCAATATTATTAAAGCACTGCATTACCACAGATTTTGTCGTAGACATAAGTAAATTTTTTTTAAATCTTCCGGTGCTTATGACATTTACTCATATTTATTCTACTTTTTAACTGAGATATGAATCTTCAGTTTGGTCAGTTAAAATAACTCAATTTCATAGTGGCGAAAGTCTCCGGTATATTACGCCTTCATTAAAGCTACCAAACTCATAAATGATTAGACGTAATATACAGACGAAACGTTGGCCAGTAGATAATATGGGTGTTTTAAATGCCCAAAATTCAAGATATACATCTCAATTTAAATTTAAGATGTTACGATACACAGAATCATTTTATCACTTTTATTATCTTTAATTTTCCTTAGACGCTTTAGAACTCTCACAAAATAAGCACAGCTAGAATAATCGAATATTCATTTAGGTCGTTCTCAAATTCTTGTTAACCTTTTAGATACACACTGCATAAGAATGTGCAATGTCGAAAACAACGGGTAGAGAAACAATATAAACGGCACGATGGGGTCAGTAATTAGAGACTATGTTTTCACAGAAGAAAATATGTTCGATTATATTTAATTTACGATCTAATCACTTTCTTACCAATGACAAAAGGTGTCAACTCTCCAGGGATCTATACTGAGTGAACTTTTTGAAAGATGTCAAAACAAATATCGGAGTATCGAGAGGAAGTAAGTTTTAGAATCCTGAGAGTGACAGCCTCTCAGCAGACGATGTAAAAGACGTTTACCGAAGACGTCACCAGACAATATTCTACGAAGTACGCGTATTATTTTGAGCGGTCAATTTCAACGAAAGATTTTGTTTTTTACGCGGAGGTAGTGATCCATTTCTCCATTAGACGTCGTATGAATTTTTTAATGGACGTTATGAAAGAAGAGGCGAACTTTTGCCTTACTCGAGTAAATAAACTCCGAAAGTTAGAACCAACCGGTGAGCCGTCCAGAAACACAATTTAAAGTCTTCTGTTTAGAGAATCAATATTCTGAGCATTATTCAAGGAGAATCCATTACTCGAAAACATCCCATCCCGCCGCGGCGATATTTTGCCGCGCGTAAAGTGTAGGTGGCGGAGCGAGTGCGGGGCAAGAGAGTAGGTGGTGGGGGAAGCGGATAGGTTGTTGGCCATGGATAGGAGGTGGAAGGAGGCGCGATGAGGCGGGAGAAGGCAGGAGGAGGCGGAAAGAGACGAGGGAAGACGAGACGGGAGGAGACGAGAGAAGACGGGAGAAGACGGAAGAGGACGAGAGGAGGCGGGGGAGACGAGAGGAGACGGGATGAGTTGAGAGGAAGCGAGAGGAGACGGAAGAGGGCAGGAAGAGGCGGCCGAAGACCACAGGAGACGGGAGTGGACGGGAGGAGGCGGGAGAAAGCGAGAGGACGGGAGAAAACAGTGGGAACCGGGAAGAGACGAGAGGAGACAAGAGGTGCCAGATGAGGCGGGAGG
>BOPP01000004.1:12049496-12069664 GCA_017312745.1 Gryllus bimaculatus | reverse complement strand
TGGCGCGTCCATGGCGTAGGCGTAGGGTCAAGGCGCTCGTTCCGGCCGCGTCCCGCCACGATCCAGCGAAATGGCGCGCGGGAATGGGTTCTGTACCCGTAACGCGAAGAGCAGCCGCCCGGCCCGGCCCGCGTCGTTCTAGAAGATTTGTCGGGATTTACTTCTCTTCTATTATCACGCCATCTCTCAAAGCCGCACAAATTCGAAGGAATGAAAACGTAGCATATTTGCCGCGATATTTTTACTTTTATATCCATTCTAGAAAATATTTCCCTGGGGAGAAAAGCAAAGAAAAAGGTTTATGTGTATGTCTGGAGTAATAATTATGTGTATAAAGAATATATGACGCAAAACATTTACAGAAATATTGAAAAAACTCTTTGGTTCACGTCAGTTTCAAAATAAGAATAAAGAAGTAATATGGAATATTAAAATATGACGTGAAAATTATTATACTTTACCTTGAAACTCTACGGCCGTGAAAATTTCAAAAAGGTTCTTGATATTAAAAACGAATAATCTCTGTATGAGGGTATCGTCAGGGAAATTGTACTGCAGTGAGAGCAATAGTTTCCAGTGAATAAGATGATCTGTATTAGAATTTTCCTTGGAGATGGATTTACTGAGCATGACACAAAAACAAGAATTGTCACGAATATTTGTAATATTTGTATTGTCATAAAGTGTAAAATTACTTGATAGATTTATAAAATGCCTCACTGAGAGAGTATCACTTTGTAGACTAATTCGAAGTCCAGAAGTCGCCAGCGACGGCTACTTGAAAGATCCCTCAAAGACAGTTATTGGAGGCCTCTCGCACAGTCGCTGTCGGCTGCGAAGCGCACACAGAATATATGGAACAGTAAAGGGCCCTGAAATCCTCACTGCGGCGAACACCCACAAAGGGAATATTCGAAGACATTTCGTGCAGAACTTATCGCAAACGGGCAAGAAGACCTAATCATTCGTTCCTTCCCACCCACTTAATCTTCCAAGGCGACCCCACGATAGTGCACTAAGTGCCTGGAGTTATCAGATTATAGGCAGACTTTGTACGAACTTTATCTTGACACAAACTCCACAGTATTAGAGCCTAACTCCTCCCACGCACTCAGTTGGGAGATCAATACGGGTTAATTTTAACGTACTCTGCTCTTGTATCAGGTAAGGTACGTTGACCCTTTAACTGATGGATCTTTTGCAAGAAAAGCAATTTCGATGCTATTTCCACAAGTTTAGAAAAGCGTATTGTGATGAGCAAACGAACGTGGGTAAAATGCAGAAGAAATAATTAAATTTAGCGTATACATATGTTGGAATTCCTACCATCTTTGGGCGCCGATCCATTTTACACGGTTTACGATATCATAATCCACATTTCGCCCTAGAGTACTGAATTTTTGGGGAAAGTAGTGTGTTCTAGAGCAATTGTATTATTATTTAAATAAATAATTAAATTGGGTCAAATCGAATCATCATTTTTTCTAGAAGTCGTTAATGTGTTCCGATAAATTGCATGTATGTGATTGCAGCTCGCCAGTATGAGCATCTTCCAATACTCTACACGGGAGCAGGGAGCTCGGTCTTATCCAATTAAGGTCGTCCGTTTCTCATTTATTTGTTTTTTAGAAAATTGTGTACCATGCCAATGTAGTTTGAAAAATCAGTATTTTTTGTTTATTTAACTAATTTTAGTGTATTTAACTAATACTGACAGAGCCTGTACGAGTACATCCCTAGCGCGCCTTACCAGGGAAATTTAATCCTGGCATTACACCCTGAAGAAGGACGCTGAATGGCGGAGGAAACGTCGGCACCTGGCCTCGGACGCAGCCAACCAAGTACATACTGGCTCTAGTCACGGAAGCCTACGCTCTTATTTAATCCTTCTGCCTCCGCAGGTCTCGAGATCCGAAGCGCGCGGTTCTCCGGGCGTGCGCGTGGCCACGACGCCCTGCACAAACGTGCAAGAGCAGTTGCCTCCCCACCACCAGAGATCAGCATTCGCCGAAATTTGACCGGCAAGCACTCGCTCCCGCCTCTTTCTCTCTGCGGAATGCGCTCGACCGTCTTCCCATGTTCCCGAGGCCGCCGAGCGGTCGGTCGGTCGCCGATAATCGGCGGACTCCGTTCCGGCGAATTCCATTCCCGCATCGCAAGAGCCTCTTTAGAGTAAACGTCCGATGCTATGTGTAAGGACCGAGTAGTAAAACTGAATTGTAATTAATATAATTAATAAACAATTTCCATTTTACATAATTTAATTTCTGAATGAAGTATTAAATATAATTTATATTAAATATTATTTACAACTGTAAAATTTATTTCGGCTTCCCGACCCACTGAAGAATTTGAAATTTTTGGCACTACTGTAGTTTTTGAATTAAGAATTAGTGAATTAGTTAGTGAAGTAGTTAATAAATTAAGAGGAAGGGTATTCATAGGTTTTTATTAGTGAAATACGATTCGTTTTTTGTAATGTCTGCAGATCGGATTATTATTATTAGTATTATTATTATTATTATTATTATTATTATTATTATTATTATTATTATTATTATTATTATATTTTTATGAATACAGTACTTAAAGGAGTTTAGTATATGTAATATATGTTTAGTATATGTATTATAAAAATGTCAATTATTACCATTCTTTATTTTTGCCTGTTTTGATATAAATGTATTTTTAGGCATATTTAACTTCTAAAGGCCATTTCTTGAAAGTATTTCCAGCTTATTTTGGTGGAGTTTAAAAAGAATTGGTTTTCACGCAATAAGTGTTACTGTATACCACCCACAAAAACTTAATGCAACTGATGTAGTTCGCATTAGTATTTGTAAGAAACATTGACGATTCGACTGGAACGAAACATTTTGGTTTATTCCGAACGCATATTTTTATACTTTTATATCTCACTCTAATAGGTAAACATTTTGCCTTGTGTATTATATTGTTCGTTCATTTGAAAATGTACTGCAGGTCGTTTCACATTATTAAAAGTGTTTTTAGTTGTATTTCAATATTGTATAATAATTGAAAACGTAAAAGGAACAGAAAAAATATTTTAGTTTTTCATTGTTATTCTATTTTATTTTTATCACAAAAATGTTTATTTTAAATTACTCTTCACACTCTGTATTATTTTCCTTTAATTATTTCAAAATTTGTACTGTTTTGTTACTCACTCTAATTTTTTCCCATTAATCGATTGTTACATTTCAACAAATTAATAGATTAATTGGAATTGGTTTTTCTTTAGAGTATAATCAATCCATTTCAAATAATTGAAAGTGTTTTGCCATTACAACGAGCGGCGGCGGCCGAACGCCGGGTTGCAGCCGAGGGCCCGGCGACGGTCGAGTTCCCGACGACGCTTTGTGTGTTCTGCACGTAATCGAGAGGTGGAAGCCGATCGGTCGAAATGTCCGTTCAACAGGGATTTCCTTCCGACGAACCGAGGCCACGTCTTCCACCGAGCGTCGATACTTGAGCGATTGATTTCATCCGAATGCAAAGTTCTACTCTCCAGTCACTTAAACTGCGAAACAGAATTGCGTTCCGCCAAAAACCACCGAATTATATTGCCAGATGGCGTTTCAATAGCCCCATGAAATAATTGTATTAAATGTTTTTAATTTTTTTATTGTTTATGAAGACGTTCTATCCACAAATCGTTTTGGGAGCATATCCTTAAACCAAAAGTAACAATATATGAAAAACAACTTCCTATCTTGCTTTACTTCCTCAAACTTTACTACACTATGTCGAGGACTTAGGATATAATTGTTTTATGCTGGTTTTGGAGAAAGTAAAACAACTTTCTGAGTGTGTGTGGCTCTTCAAATAGATACTTATGAACACTTGTTAGCCAGTGCTGCCGTCGACTATTTCTGTAAACGAAGCGACTCGACAGGCAGGCTGCTTGCGGCGCCACCTCGGGTGCACGTCGGAGTCGACGCGTGGTGGTGGTGGTGGTGGTGTCCCCCCAGCATAAAATTAGTGGGTTGAAAACTGTGGTATGTTCTGCGAAGATCAAATGTTGCGTACATCTCCTCAGCAACCAACAAACTCAATACAAGAGCACAAAAAATTAAATAAAAAAAAGGAAACAAAAAGGCTCGCTCGCACCCCGATTTCTCCTTGCCTCGCGACTCGCTCGCCACACACCCCCATTGCAATCATGCGTGATTATTAGTAATTTTATTATTAATCATTATAAAGTTACAAAAAACAAGAAAAGGAAAAGTAAAGGACACACCCCTGGGGGGTTTTATATTGCGTTCAGACGTGCAACTACTCCTACTTGTTGACAAAATAAAAGCATAAAATTGGCATTATTAAACTTACTCGCAACATCTTCAGGGTCTACTTGTTACTTTTGTCATAGAGGGCGTAGTATGATTTTATAGACAGGGGGAACCCCGAAAAATATTAGACAGGGGTAGATAAAAAAGATGAAAGATAATCAGAAAAAAATACACCGTATAGGATTTGCATTAAATTAAAATGAAATTTATGTATAATTTATTGGTGGTGAGGTAGGTGGTTCTTTTAACCACCCACACACTTAATTCACACTTAAATATTTGCTAAGAATTTTTGTTTTAAATGAAAATTAAAAACCATTAAAATATCTCATAATTTATATCAAAGCTGTTCACTCCACGCATAGTTTTGTCATGTCGGTGTGTCTTTTTGTGTTAGCAAAAATACTATTAAATTATAACATATTAATTTATGTGTGTTCAATTTTGTTGTTATTGTCCTTTAATCTCCTGTATGTTGTCCTAATAAGAAGTCTTTATTTATCATTTTTATATTGGTGTGATACATCTGCAGCTTGCTAATAAAAATTCTTAGTTTTTTAGAACTATTGTGTTTTTTTGGAATATAAAAAATACAATAAAATAAAAGATAAAAGATGGTAAATAAACTAATTATAAGAGTTACATTAACAATATAAGAAGGAAGACGATAGTAAAAAAAAATTAGACCCAATACAAAAATGAAAATCAATATTTGTTTTTTTTTTTTTGTTTATTAGTTTTTTTCATTATGTTTTTAATAAGAAAAAATTAAACATGATAATAATCTTATATTTAAAATGAATACACGTATTGTTTATTTTGTCTCTTTGTGTTCAATAATATTGTATTGTATTTATAACAATCCCCTCTGGTTTTTTTTTTTAATATTTTGTGTTGATTAATATAAAGATTAATAGTATTTTGGGATGCGTCTTTTCTCGTGGCCTGTATGCATCAGTAGCCATCTCTGCGCCTACCGCTCTCCTTTCCCTCCCGATCCAACCCCGGGATGAAAACAAATAAATACAAGACCCCAATGCCATTTCCGCAACCACACCCATTTGTTGTATTGATTTTCTTCTTATTCTTGTGGATTAAGTGGATATAAAAGAAATTAATATCGCAATTAAAATAACAAAATAAATATGGAAGAAATAAGCAGAAACGATAATAAATTCTTTTTATTTTTCATTTGTTAATTAATCTTGAGTATTTTAAATGAGAGTACCAATTATTAGATAAATAAATAATAAAAAAAAATTTTAATGGACTGTTTTTTTAGATTTATGTCAGTTTTTTAATGAATCGTTCCAGAAATTTCAAAAAAATTCAAACTTTTTAATGCTGTTTTGGTTTTGCTGTTTGAGGTTCCGCCCTATATTCTTGTCTATATAATGCTTGTGGATACATTTTGTTTCTCTCGGCCGCTGACTATGCAACATTAAAAGTTAAAATTTGACTGTATAAGCGCTTATACAACCGAAAACAGACCCTTTTTTTGATTTCACGTTTTATGAGGGTCCGTTTAACATTCGTGACTATTATTTCGAAATCATGATGTCTCTTCCATTTTTTAATTCTATTTTACATATTCTGTGATATATATGTTTTTAATTGGCTTAGTTTTATGTTTGTTTTTGTTAGTTTCAAGTCTTTTCTCTTCTATTAATATTTTGTCAATTTTTTGTAGATTTATCATACATATAATTGGTGAATTATAAATTTTTATAACGGCATCGCGGTAATAAAAATATGTCATATAAGTTGGCGAAAATCTTATTTTTTTTATTTATTCGATTTAATATAATTTTAGTTGATCTATTTAATGTCTAGTAATATATTTTGCTGTTTGCCAAGATAGTTTATAAAATATAACAGTTAATAACTTAATATAAATATAATATAGAATTTAAAAGGCAGTATTGTGTGGGTTAAAACTAAAATATGGTTGGTGGAATGGGTGAAACATGGGGGTAAAATTAATAAAAATCTAATTAGTACTCACTAAAATCGAGAAGGGTAAATAAAAAATATTAAATTAAAACAAGCTGGTTATTTATATATACTTAATACATTTTCTTATATATTTATATTTTATCTAATGCTCGTTTTTTTTTTCGGAATTATATTTATATTGATTTTTTTGCTGATTAAACAGGAACAAGGGATATTTATAATAGAAGAAGGTCTTGCAGGACAGGTTAAATATATTATTTTTTATGAAATACGGACGGGGGATCTATATAACGGGTTTTCTCTGGGGCTGGCTCTCTCTGAACCTGGCTTCAGAGGCGCTGAGGTGGTGGTGTCGGGTTGTTTCGGGACAAGAGAGTTTGCATTTGTTTTTTCTCAGTCTTAAACTAATTTCTTAAACATCTAATACTCTCACGGTCTTACTTTTTAATCTTTTTATTTTTGTAAAGAACTTTGCTCTTTTCTCCGCCATCCTTTGGGGGGTATAAAAATTTGGGGTTACCCAAGCCTTTTTTCTTTAGACCCTCACCCCACAGTACAGAATAACTTCCTTTCCCTTCTCACCCCGAGAGAGACAGGGGTAAAGAGAAGGGTTATCCATATATCATATAATATAACTCAAACATTTCCAAACAAATTGCATTTCTTAATAAATAAAAATAAAATAATGTTTTTTAACGTTCGTAACATAAAGACAAATCAGAAAGATTTTAATTTCTCTTTTTTATTTTTACAACATGAAAAGATTACAGCGTTACAGAAATTTTTTTCTCTTCTTATATTTTATTGTTGTTTTTCCTTCTTTCTCTACACTTTATGATATATTTTATTATATTTAATTATTTCAATTGTGTTTTATGTGTTTCTCTTCATTTATCTAACACTTTTTCTACACATCTGCTATTTTTTGAGAATTTAACTTATATATATAATTTTAAAAAAAACAGACGCGAGATATTGGTGATAAAATAAGAAAAATATCCACCCAAACTAGTAATATTTTTGTAACACAATTTTTCAAAGATAGTCTTTGAGAGATAATTAGAAATTTTATTATAAATTCTTATAAAACAATATTTGAAATATTAATAAATAATTAAGTATAAAATGAAATTTCTCTCTGAATACCTTCAAACATATTGTTAGTATTAATATGGGAGTGGGTAAATAAAAATCATAGAAAAAACAAAACGAGTTTTCCTCTTAATGTAAATGTTTATGAGTTCAGATACATCTACTCCTTTTATAATGTTTCATGAGTAATTAAAAAAACAAAAAGAGTGAAGGAAAAGTTACATTTATTTGCGTTGTAGTAAGGGGTGAAGACAACTGAAAATAAAGAACACAATTATCCGTGGCATCTTTCTTGTATATCAAAACACTAATTACAAATACATTGTTTAATTTTTCTTACATGTAAAATGTATGCTTTTGAAAAAGATTAGAAAAAGTATCAAATAAAAATAAGTGTACTGGTAAATTTTTGTCTTAAATTTTTGTTTTTTAGTAAATAATATCAAGTATAGAATAAGAAATATAAATTAAATATAATATAATTATTGTTCTTCGCTTCAAAATGTTTTTTTAGATTTTGATATAATAAGACCATTAAAGTGCAATATCAATAAAAAGTCTCATGGTTAAGTTACCGCAATCAGGAATTAAATCGTCCCCTCACTCCGAACATCGGACCTTATATAATTGGCTGTTAAGTTTTCGTTTATGTATTATATTATTTGAATGTCTCATAATAATTTTGCTATATGTACATCGATTCTATTTCCCTTGAAATTATCGTTATGTTTATATGGGGGGCAGCTTAACCTTTCATAATTATTGGGGGCAGAGGTGTATAATTTATAGTAATTTTTTGATTTTAATATCGTTTTTTTTTTTTTTATTTTTCGATTTTATTCAGATCATCGTATATTTCATTTTGTATATTTTTGCAGGTGATAAAAAATTTAACAATCCAATAAAGACTATTATTTTTTATTCCTTGTTATCTCAAAAACAAAAAATATCTTTTCTTCTCAATTATATGTTATTCATTTTATTTGATTATATATTATTTCCATATAAATTTAGATTTTCACATTCCGCTTGATATATTTTTATTATCTCTTTACTAGGGGGCCAAATACTAATATACAAATAATATTTTGTTTATTTGGGATGACTTTTTCCTTTTCACAGCAAAAAAATAAGCGTCTGTTTTTTTATAATACTCATCTCGTAATAAAAGTCTGGCCCTCTTATGTTCCTCACAATATCAATTATATTAGATATTTTCTTGTATAACCCTTTCTTTTAGAGTGAGATTATTTGAGGATGTGGATATGTTCGATAAAAAAAAAGGGCAAGTATTTCGTGTTTTTGTTGTCCTACACCACTCGCACCCAGATGGGATCTATTCACCACCTCTTTTATAAAAATAAAATTATTTTATATATTTTTTGGGGGGTTTGGCGAACTTAAAAATGGAACAAAGAGAAAGAAAGGATTTGGAAAGACTATTGATTTAACTTCTTTAACGTTATTATTTAAAAAGAAAAAAGAAACAAAATATAGGAAATCAGCTTTTCGTCAGTACTTTAGGCAGGAGGTAACGCGCTGCGCGTGGGGAGCGGGGGTGTGGCGTTTTCTCATGGTATACTGGCGATGGGCTCGACTCTGAGTATTTGTTATGCGATTGGTCTCGTTGTCTTTCTTGTTCTTCTTTTTCTCTCTTTTCGCTCCCACATTTCGCTCTCTATCGAGATATTTTGCAAAAAAAGAGAGCGAGCAATTAATATTGTCTCTAGTAAGACACAAGTAAAAAAGGTGGTTTGTTCTCTTTTCTTGGTGGGGTTTCTCAGAATATTGTTCTTCTTTTGTTTCGGTGACATCCTATATTATTAGTGGTTCTTGTTGTGCACTCTGGTGTGTTAGTGTAGTCTTATTTGACTGTATTGAATATTAAAGAAAAATAATTCTCAAAGCATGTAATGAAAACCGGATCAATAAATATATTAAAAAAACAAACCATAATAAAAAAACCCCTCCCAAACCCCCCCCAGCTTTCGCAAACTTAACCCACAAAAAAAAAAAAAAAAACTTTAAAAATGTGGCCCAACTTTTGGGGAGGGGGGGGGGGGTGTAAAAAAAAAAAATTTGGGAAGTTTTTTTTTTTTCTATTTAAATTCTTAATTAATTCGTCCCAGGAAGCCTCGCCCCCAAAAAACGGAAATACATAAAAATTGAAACACACACACAGATTAGGTTATTGGGAGACCAAAAAATTGTATAATTTTAATATTTTTATGTTTCATTGGGTTCTTATGTTAAAATAGCATTTTAGGTTTAATACACTACAGAATACACATAAATATATTTTTCATGAAACGGTGTAGACGATTGTACAGGATAAAATGTATTGTCTTCTCACAATGATTTTCTATTAGGCACAAGTATAAGAAGAATGTAATTGCTCCCATCTGGGTCAAGAGATGGAAACATATATATTATTCGTCCTGAAAGAAATATTAGGGTTGTATTTTCTCTCGGTGATTATAGTAATTTCGTGATGGTTATCGTGAGTTGCGGTCGGCCTGGTGTATGGTATTTTTGTTTTTTCATTATTTTGGAATTGGGCAATTAATAATATAAAAGGAATAATAAATCTAGATGAATATTATATTTTATTGGATATTTGTTTATTTATCCCGAAACCTGGGTAGGCCACATTAGAGAAGTTAAAAGTCTAATCGATGAAAGGTTATTAATAATAAATTACTTTACTTTTTGGTTAATTTGTTACCTTATCTTTGCTGTTACGGGGATATTTGTTGGTTTTTGATTTTTAATGATATGAAAAATAACCAAAGGGATATCCTACTATTTCTCTCCTTTGTAAGCTATTCTCACAAAGTATTAAATTCTCTCCTTGTCAAAAGAACACCCGCGCTTTTTTTCTTTTAAAAGATTTGGAAGGGCCTCGTTTTTTTTGTGTGGGTCTTCGGGGTAGGAGTGACAGAAAAAACTGCACAAACCATGGCTTGTATTTATATATTGCTTATTTAGGGCGGGCTACCTACTTTGGCGTGGTTTTCGGGGGTTGGGTGGTTAACGAACACTTACATAAGCATAAAACATTCAGAACGGCGAGTCCCCTCTCCTAAAGTCTCTCTCCCTCTTCATGAGCTTCTTTCTCGTGCTTAAGCCCTGCGTGCGTGTCCCCCCCCACCCTCCGCGTCTTTCTGCCCCGCCTTCCCATATGAAACTAATTCCTTCGTTTTCGACAATAAAAACAAACCCACCCACAAAGAAAACAAGCCGCACACAACCGTTAAATTGGGGCGCGCGCAGGTTCTTTTGTACGAAGCGATATTCCTTTGTCGCCGCGAGCGGTGCACGCGGGCGGCTTTCTCTAGCTTTCCCGCAGCCGCCCCCTGTCGACCCGTTATCTCGATCGGTTCCCTTTTTTCGCTCGCTCCCTGTCCCAGCCTTCCCTCACTCCACCAGCAATACTTTTTTACCTAAATTACACCGCAGTAAGGGTGTGTGTCCTTGTTCTTTTCTGCTCCTCTTCCTCGTCCTTCGCTCCCAGTCTCCGCTGCTTTTCTTGCTTCCTCTGGCTTTTTTTTGTACCAAAGGCACGTTTCCGCGTCTCGCGCCTGGCTCGATCCTTCTTCCTTGCGGAGATTCTCTGAGCGAAAATTTAATTCTCCGGCCACTAATAAAGTGTTCGGAAAAAGATTCTTTTTCATATAGGGGAGCTTTTTTATTTTATGCTGTTTGAATTGATTTTACGTATGACGTTTTTCTCTTAGGGGGCACGAACACTCTGTGCGGGTTCTTTTAATTGGAGACATCAGAAAAAGGGGAAGAAGAAACGGCTGAGAGACGTGAAGCGAGCGGACAGTAATAGAGAAAAAAGAAAGGAGAGGAAAGAGAGGCAAGGGGCGAAAGAGGGCGGAACAGGAAGGAGGAGGATTTTATTCTCGTGTTCATACTTGTGCAATTTTTTAATAATTAGCAAATAGAAGAATTGATTCGGCACCGACGCTGTTTACTCTGCTGTTCATTTCTCTTTTCTTGATACTCGTTTGCCTTTCTTGTTCTGGGATATGCTTTTTACTTTCTGTTCGTCTTTGTGTCTTTCCTCATTTATGCTCGGCCACCCTAGTGTGTGTAATCATATTGATATGTACTCATTAGTTGGTTAGAAAATTTTTGTTTGCGTAGATCTTTCTCCAATTTGTTTGGTACATACTATCTTTTAATTTTTTTTAACAAATTCCCGAGCAATCAGAAAGGAAAATTTAATCAATTCAAAAACATGTTTCTGTCTCTGCGTGTGTTTTTCTTTTCTGTAATTTATATTTAAATATTTTTGTTTTGTATTATTATTATTTTTTAATAAAAATCTCGTGAGATTCGACCACGCGCCGCAGTACCTGCTAGCTTTCAAATTCAAATCGTTTGATGCACATTTAATATTTTGGTTTTATAATAGTTGTGTTTTGATTGGTTCGCGCCCTCCCCAGCTTCCACCTCCCATCCATCAGAGAGCAAATTATCAAGGAGACAGTAATAAACATACGCTGAAAGTGGAAAATCTGCGTGTATTTTGTTATTTATTGGAGAGGTGGTTTTATATTTTTTAATAAAAATTAAAAAAAATTTATTTCTCCGCGTCTGTATTATTTTAACTAAATTAGAAATTTATTTTTAATAAACTATTTTTTTAAACAGTTGCAATTATAATATTATTCTCCTCTTTTTATATGTGTTTAGATAATTATCATATTTTTTTTTAAATTAATTTTGTCACATAAGAATATACATTTTTTATGCATGTTATTGCTTTTGGCTTTTGCCTGGCCAAAGAAAAATTATAATTATTGTATATAATTTTATTTATTATGGAGGGGAGGGTGAAGAGCGCGGGTATTATAACTTCAGGGGAGTTTATATGATTAGTATTTATAGAGGTGGAGACTTTATTTAAATTTTACTATTTTCTGTTTATATCGAAGTTAGTGACTTTACTTAACTGGGCGAACCTACTTTTTTCTCTATTTTTAAATCAGTTTATGTTTTTCTATAATTCATATTTACATTTTTATAATGTGACACGTATTCCCCCTCTCCTTAATACCGAAAATTAAACATGGACAGAACAAATAAATTTTAAAAAACTATTAAAAAATTTAGCAAATATACTTTCGTCATGAAAAACATCTAATGAAGTAGAAAAAAAAATGACATTTATATTGTGATAATTTTTACTTTGGGTGCTTTTCTTAATAGCTATACCTGGATCATACTACTTTAAAAAAAAAAAACTTATAGATAGTTTTGATAATTCCCCCCCCGTGACTACCCCCCGAACACAAGCTAAGAAGACAAAAGGATCATTCGAACAATAAAATCAATGGAAAAAATATAGAAGAAAGAATACATCTCTTAATAAAGTGAATGGTGGAATGTTTCTATAAGGGTAAGTTATTTTTAGTTTAGTGGAGGAAAATTTTTTTCTTTTTATGTTTCAGGGATGTGCGTAATTATTATTTTAATTATTATTGTATCGTTTTTTTTTAATTTTAATGTTGATATTTTGTTCCCACTTCCCCCTTTAAGGTTATATACGTATTTATAGGTTATTTTAATAATGGAAATAAGAGTGTTGGCATATAAAAATCGTTACAATAAAATTTTTTCCCCCATACAAAATGTTCTCACATCCATTTCTTTTCCATTGTTTCGGTGAGTAACACCGCAACCCATTCCTTCGGACAACTCGTCTATTTTTGTGGTTGATCAAGAGTTTGTTAGTTTTTTATATATTTTGCCTGTGAAAAGTTAATAGATTGTTGTTTGGGAGGTAAAAAGAAGATGGGAGGGCGGGTATTGGTGTCTTAAAATTTTTGTTTTCAGTATCTTGGAATTACTGGATTTTAATTTCTTATTTTCATGGCCCGCGAAAAAATTGATCTTGTCTCTCTTTCAATTTTGTCTTCTTATTTTTTTAACACAAGGCAAAGAACAACACCAATAAATAAATAAAATACAAGAAAAGGCCTCTGCAAGCTCTCTTTTGTCCGCCACTTCTGAGAATAGTTTTCTTCTCAACCTCGGGGTGGAGGTGGATGGGGCACCGCCTGGGAGTGGGTGAGCGCACAGCGCTGGTGTGGGGTCTCCTTCCCATCCACTCGACATTCCAACCATGTAAGGTAAGAGGGGGTGACTGCCCCCCCTGAGAGTTTGGAGGAAATTGAATATATTATTATTATTGTGTTCTGGGGTGGTGGGGGGGGTTTTTTTTTTTTTTTGTTTGGGGTATAATTTTTTTCTTTTTGGTCTTGGCCCGCCGACCATCCAGAGGTACCGGTCCCTATTAGCCTTCATAATTAAAAAGAGAAGGAACATCCAAGAAAGGCTTTATACTACTCCCCCCTGCAAAGGTGTGAGCTGGGGCTCACACATTCCATTCGTTGCTAGATAGGCATAATACGACCGAAGGGTACATTGGTGCTCCGAATCCCACGAGGAAACCCTGTTGGGCTGGGGGGGTTTTTTTTTTTTTTTCCCCCCCCCCCCCTCCCGACTCGTTAGGTCAATTTCTCATTCCTTTTCTCCAATATAAACCATTTTTCTATTTTCTTTTCCATTTTGGTGTAAAGTAGTTTCTCGGGATAATTGAAATATTTTCCAACTCTAGTCTAATATCTTCTTGTTGTCTGGGTTCCCTTACGGTTAGATATTTTATTTTATTGGGTTCTCTCACCCATAGTGGGAGGAATTGGAATTGTGTTAATACGGGACTGGTAGTCTACTCTCACCCTTCATCCCTTTTTCACTCTTAATTGTGTCAAGGTAGTTCTTTTGGAAGAGGTATGTGTCGTTGTTTGTGTGTTATGGGTTCTTTCGTTTTGACCCAATAACTAAGTACATCTAATTGTTCAAATGATTGTACAGAACATTTGACAATCTAAATTAATTGTGATAACCACTCTTGTCGCTGCGGGGGGGAGGAGCACATTAGGAGGAATTATTCCTTAATATCTCATCTTGGAGTGGGGGGGCCGCGGGGGAATAGGGTTAGAAAAGCGGAACATACAGCTAGGGACTCGTAGCCTAAAGAACAACGAACCTATATGATATACGGCTCTGAGAAGAGTACTGGGTAGATGAGAATAAGGTTGAGTAATACAAAAATAATATGTATTTTTTTTATTTTTCTTTGTTAATATAATGTAATTCTTATTTACGATGTATTGGTCGATATGATCCCAGGTTAACAACCAAATCGCTAGTGTTAATCGATAGCTGTCTTTATATGTTTTTCTTCACTTATTTTCACTACCAAAAACAGAGTGGGGTTCGGACTGCGGGGGAGAAGAAATTCTCAATGGTCATTTTAATCGGCCCACAGTTATTTCTCTTACCCTCTCAAAGCTTACTTCCCCCCCCGGAAACCCCGGGGAGAAAAATTCAAAACACGTCTGTCTGTAGATTCATATAATCACCACAGGCGTTTAGAGGAGGAGCTTCTGCCCTTGGAATTGGAATGAAAGTAAAATTACTTTGTCTCTCGAACCTTCAAAAAAAGTGACCAACTCGGCAACTCTCCTTATTAAAAAAGTAACTGAACTCCGTGAAATGACGTAAATGACAAGAGATAATGGCATCGAATAAAATTCCAGACAATTTTGAAAATACGTCTAGGCTTTTTCATACTATATTTAGCATCATTTAAAACTCCGCATCCTTAACACAATCACCACCCCCCGGGGGGGGGAAATGGTGCATGAATACTCGCTTAACCCATAATTTTTTTGGTGAAACGATACACGAACCTTTCGAAATAATAATTAAGTCACCTAATTCTCGGTAGACATTCGCCTGGGTGGGACAACCCGGGAGGAGGTGTGGGGGTAATGACACCACCCTTCAATATACTTGTCGGTGTCACCGTCGCGCTCTTCGATACTGCTCGCTGTTCTCAATCCGTGCTATTCTTTCTGACAATTTATCTTATTGGCGAAAGTATTCGTTGTCTCTCTCGATCGGAATAATGTGTCTCTATTGGTTGTTTAGAACACTATTCGACTTAAGCCAATAGTTCTGGGATAATTTCTTTTTTGCTTATCTTTTAATTGAATATTTTTTTTATTTCCACACTATATAAAAAGATGCTAAAATTATGATACCACGATCAGCGGCAGCCCATGTTTCCGAAGACCAAGAGAGGCAGATATTATATAGTTGTTAAGTAGGTTCTATTAGATAAAATATTTCGACATAATCATTTCTCACCTTAGAACTAACCATTCCCGTGCGCGCAACTACTCCAGACGTCTTCTTGCCTCCCCCGCTCCAACGACACTAATATATATAATAGAAGAGGACAACTATTTCGCCCGCGGGGAGAAGAAAGACTAGGTACAGAACAAAAATCCTCAATACAGCTAAGTATTGAGAAAGACGGAAAAGAAAAACGGACGGAAGGGAGGAAAGGGGGATGATATGGCGCGCCCGGGGCAGGGTCGAATTTGTTTCCCCGGGCGCGTACCACGCCACTAGCAGAATCAAACGAAACCAACCAGCATCAACCCCAGCCAATCCGCCGAGGAAAATTTAATTCTGTCACTATGTCCAGCGGCGAGCCAGAGCGACAGGAAGTTGTGTTGGGGCGCGCGCCGACCGCCAGAGACGGTCCTGGGTGGGGCGCCAGCGTGCGGGGGCGTGCTGGTCGTGCGCGCACACGGCACCGCGCCAAAGTGAAACGCCGAGGCGCTGCCCCGCGCGAGAACAAACGCCGTTTAAGGACAACATATTAAGGTAAAGGAAATGAGTGTAAGTTGGGCGCGAAGAGCCTTGGGGTCGATTATCACTGAAGGTCTTGAACACTTTGGTTCATGTTCGAGAGCAGAAAGGGGTAAAGAGGATCGCTTTGTGTCGCGCTGCGGTTTGAATAGATAGTACGTGTGTAGGTCGTAGATAGAGAGAAAATAGAGAGTTTCTGCTTTTGTCGTATTATGATAAGAGTAGATCTAAGTATTGTACTTATGATGCTTTATTGCGGAGAGGCGTGAGGGTCCGGCGGCCTGATGACTTTTTTTAAAGCGAGTTCGGGAAAGCAGGACGTTCATAATTCTGCCGTATCTCTGCTTACCGTCGATTGACTCGCCTTTCTTTTCCCATCTCTCCTTCTGCCTCGCGCCCCGCCCAGACACGCAGCAGACAGAGTCTTACACGATTTACGGTCCGCCCCGGCGGGGACGCTCCTTTTGTATTTTCTTCGATGGGTTATTTTCTCGCAATTGTGGTCATCTTAAACTTCACCATAAGGTGGCGCTTTTTTAATATTAGCTTTCCAGCTTAATCTATAGTTGTGTTTGGAGTCGTGGTCGCTTAGTGGGTGCAATTCTCTGACGGAGGTCGTTGCGTGCTTGTCCGGTCTTGGTGCGCGGGCGGGAGGTAGAAATAATGTGAAGCCGGTGGAGCATGACAGATACGCGCTCCCGCGAGCGCCCCGGGGTGATATAGTCGGGGAGCGAGAAGAATCGCCGGCGCGCAAAGCAAGATGTGCTACGGAAAGAACGGCCGGCAGAAATTGATTTGCTGACAAGAAATTGTAGAGAAATGTCTGTGTTCACAGACACCAAAAAAAAAAAAACCCCCAACAGCGAACACTCGAACGCTCTCGCCTTCGGACTGTACTACAATCTCTGCGTCCTCTCTCTATGTGGGACGGCTCTCTGGGGGCGGTTCCACCTCGCGTTCTCCTCTCTTGGGTTCGTTTTTTCTTGTCTCCGCGATAGTCAGGGAGAAGAGAAAGAAGGGCGGGCGATGCCTAGTCGGGAGGGGTGCGTTTGGCTTGATGGTATAGGGATGCCTCCGAGTCATTTGTCGAATCCGCGACAGGCCTATCACAAAAAAGAACCTAAATAGAAGAGAACCCCCTTTTACTTTTTAACAAAGACGGTCCGACCGACGACCGGGCGGAGCGTTTGCTGGAGCGCCCCGGGCGCCCGGGAGGAGCGGGAAGGAAGCAGTAGGTTTTTTATTTAATTGTCGTAAAAGAGGGGCGGGGTGATGACGACAGAAAGATCGAAAAGAATAGTGTGCGCGTATTTTGTGTCGGTTTTGGAGGATAGCGTTGACGCTGAAAGATCACGCGTTGTAGTCCACCGTTTTTTGTATTTAAGATGCTCGGTCGATGGGTTGACGAAGAGAGATCTGGCGAGCCGCTCTGGTGGGGCGTGGAGTGATGGGGTAGGAGGGCGTCCAGTTTTGGCTTTCATAGGTCTCTTTCTTCTTGCCTTTGATTTGCGTTTTTGGGAGCGGGTCGTAGAACAAAAGAGGAGGAGAGAGGGTCACTTAAAGAAAAACAGCACCAAGCTAAACAAAAACCACACAGAGAATGAAAAAAATTTTGCCTTTGTATTTGTATGGTTTGTTCTTTCTCCTGTCTTGTCTTCTTTGTCGATCATTTTCTCCCAACATTAGTTTGATATGAGTATATATCTATATACTTTTCCGGCAAGTGTATAGCTTTCAGGCCACCAAAACGAAGCGTGATGTGGGGGTCCGCTCCCGACGTCGGCCTTAGAAAGATAACAAGGCGGCTAGTTATTACTGAGAGGATTCTGGATGGTGGGGCGTTTTGTTGCGCCGCGCGCGATTTCTAATTATTTTGTGTTCTATTGTGAGAGTGAGTGAGATGGGAGAGTGTGTGCCCCTCGAAATATATTACAATTGAAATTTGGAATATAAAAACATAAAAAGTATTATATTTTCTAGTAGAAATTATTTATTTGAATGAATAATCTTACATTAGTATGTAAAAAATGTTTTTACTTGTATTGTTGATATATAATACAATAACAATCACACATAAAATTAAAAAAAACATATTTTTACAATCCATCTATTTTTTCGTTGAAATGTGTTGTGATTGTTGGTAATTTGTGCTCTTTTTATTTGTAGGAGTTGCCGATATATTATTAGTAAGAAGCCCCGCAAATTGAAGATAAAATCTGTGTCTGCAAAGGGGTGCTGGTGTTTATTGCTTTTTACTTCTTGTCCCGCCTTCCTTGTCTACACCTCTTTTTTTTAGAATTTTGATTTGGTTGAGGAGCGTGAGGCTTGCCGCGGGCCGGCACGCCCCCCCCCCCGTTCCCCCCCGGGGAAACAAGAATAATAAATAAATACTAACCATTTTAAGGTTCTGTTTCCCGGCCCTGTCGGACGGTCTCTGGACCGTCGAAAATGCCCGGACCGGGTTCGGAACCGGTGAGACAAAACCCAAAGGGCAAGGGACCCGGTTCTCGGTCGGCCCCCCCATTCTGGGCCCGGCACCCGCTCCGCTCGCGGGCGTAACTTTATATATTTTTATTATTATTTGTGGCGCTTGTAGATCCTCCTCTTTCTTGTTTCCTAACACCGTCGCCAGACGGCTCAGAGTGGAGGTAAGGCACGTCCCACGTATCTAGCACAAGCTTCACCCTGGGAATATATTATGCTTAACGTTCTGATGGAATTTCCCTCTTCCATTACATCGCGGGGGGTATATTTAGCCAGGGAGTGGTGAGTGGGGTGAGCTAAAAAGAAAAACGTATTGCTCAACACCTACAACCCGACCTACTCTACCTTTCTGTTCAAGATGATATGAAGAACCAGATTCCGGTGCTAACCCAACGATCGAGAAGGGTCCGAGAAGGTGAGGAGACAGAATTTTTTTACTGTGGGCGCGTACGGGGGTGGTGGGTTGGTGAGATGGATTTGGTGTGTGGTAGAGGGTGATATGATGTATTGGGCGATTTCTGATTTGGGAGAGGGCGGCAGGTGGAGTGGTGCTCGTGGGGCAGAGTTAATATTGGGGAGGTGGACGCGAGCGGCGGGAAGAGGGACCTGGTGGGAGAATGGCGGCGCGAGGCTGACCCCACCTCCATCCCCCGGGGACCGGGGGGGGGGGGCCAAAGTGGGACAGGGGGGGGGGAATTGGTATTCCGGTTAACCGTAGCGCTTTGGATCGAGGAGTAGGCCTATCGCCTGGGCGGGGGGAAAAACACCTGACAAAGGCAGAGGCGCTTAGAAGGGCGGAGAGCTGGTGGTTTCCTTTCCGATGGCTGGGCTCTTTTCAGTCCAGATTGCACTCATTCTTGTCATGGGTGGCTTATTTTTGATATTTTTTGGGGCCCGGGGGCCCCCCCGCTCGCTCGCCTTGATCAAAAAATAAGGGAGGCCGGGGGGCAGCCGGGAAGGCACGCCCGGGCGGCCGGAGGAGGGGGGGCGGGGGGTGTTCTGGGGGGGGGGGGCGGGGGGTGGGGGGCCGTGGTGGGAGTTCGGGGACGGCGGCGACGGCGGAATAACCGCCGGGACGGCGTCGATTCGGGCGCCTCCGCCTTCCTACCCCCCCTTAGCCCGGGGCCGCGGGAGTGAGAGTCGGCGCCGAGGCGGCAGCCCCCCGGGGGGCGCCCCCCCGTGGGGAAAGAAAGGAATGGAAGGGCGAAGAACATAAGCCCACGCCCGGTGCGCCGTCTTGTAGTCGCCGAAATGGAAATAAGAGAAAAAGAGAAGCAACGACGAAGCAAGCACAAGCAGGTGGAAATCAGAAGAATGAACTCGACAAATAAGCAAGAAAGCAAAGGAAAATAACCCCCCCCCCTCCGGTCGGGGGGGGGGCCGGCGCCCGGTGCATCCGAAATCTCGTGTTTTGTTGCCGTCGGCAATTGCCGCGCCCAGTTCCGGATTTGATTGAGCGCTGGGGGTTTGAGGGCTTAGCGGCGCCGGCCAGTATTTTCATTTCTGGTTTTACGTCCCTCGCCGCAGATGAGCTGGCCGACCGCGCTTTGCCGCCACAACCACCTCGCCGCGCCGCCCACCAACCAC
>BOPP01000004.1:12028461-12049471 GCA_017312745.1 Gryllus bimaculatus | reverse complement strand
GAAGCGGGCGGGCGGGGGGGGGGTGAAAAGCGGGGCAGGGCGATGTTCGGGGCGTACAATGCGATCCGGAGCCACCCGCTCGCCTCGCGCCGAACGCGCAGCTCAGCGGCGGCGGGCAGGCGGGGGCGGCGAAGCGACGGGCTGGGGACGAGCGCGGGGGCGCGGCGGCGGAAGGGACGCCGAAGCAGGCGCTGCCCGGGAAAAACCGTTTTAGGCACAATATTGTGGAATTGGAAGTCCCAACTTTCGATTTTATGGGCGCTGACTGGAGGCGAGGCTGAAGAGGCCCGGCGGCGCGCCGGGAGAGAACGGAGAGCGAGGAAGCAGAGGAGCGCGCGACAGAAAGAAAGAGAGACAGAGACGGCAGAGTAGCGGAGGCGAGGGCGGCGGCCCGAGACCGCGGCGCGGAGGCCGGCAATCTGCGACCGCCACCGTCGGCAGACGCCTTTCTTTCAGCCTCTGCCTCGGCGCGCCGCCGCCGCAGACGGTCTTTCGATAGGTCCGCGCGCGGACCTCATTTTCTTCGAGGGTATTTTCGCGAAGGGCACAACCACCACAAGTGTTGGGCGCTTTTTTAGTAGCTCCAGAACAAGTGGGTAGCGGGTCAGCAGGGTGCAATCCCGACGGAGGCGGCGGGCGGCGCGCGGCGGAGGTGATTGTGGCCTCGGGGAGCGAACGACGGTTCGAGAGGCCGGGGAGGCGGGGGCGGGATCGCCGGGGGCAAGCTGGCGGAGACGGGCGGCGATGTGCGCACGGTTGTGAGTGCGTTCCAGCTCGCGCCTCGGCGCCGCCTCGGACGTCTTCATTCTACCCGTCTCGGCAGGCGGAAGGCAGGCGTTCAATGCGCCCCGGCGTCTGCGCGAGCGGAGGAGAGCGGCGGGCGGGCAGGCGGGGAGGGCGCGTGGCTTGATGGACGAGCCCCGAGTCAACTGCGAACGCGAGGAACCACCGCCTAATGAGCAGGACGGCGCCCGCCGGCCAGGGTGAGCCGCCGGCGGAGGGCGCAGGAGCAGAGGTTCAAGTGAAATGAGGGGCGGGGGATGGCGCGAGGAACAAGTTGGGCGCGATGGCGTCGAGGAAGCGAAAGACGCGAAAAGAACACGCTGAAGCCACCTGTTGATAAGATGCTGCGCCGCAGGTGCGAAGAGAATTGCGAGGCGCGCGTGGCGTATGGAGGGGTAGGGAGGGCGTCAAGTGCTCGGCAGGCCCTCGCCAGACTTGCGTGGACGCTGTCAGACGGGAAAGCACTCAGAACAGCCCCGCTCAACCGAGTGACTTTTGGATGCAGGTCCCCCGTCTGTCTCTGCGACACCAACAAGTTGGAAGGAGTAACAAACTATTCGCGGCAAGGCTGAGTTTCAGGAACAAAAAGAAGGTGATGGCGTCGAGTGAAAAAAGATAAGGCCAGTATCACTGGAAACTAATTCCCTTTCCATCACATTCTGCTGATGAATATAATAATTTCACCGAAAAAATAAATTGATTTGATTACTAGTGATTTTGATTAATATTGTGTATAATTACAAGAGTATATTTAAATATTTTTCATACTCCTATTAAAACATATTTTTAAATACATTTTCGTAATTATGGGTAAGCATTTTATGAGAGGTGCGATAATAGGGCAATGAAGATAAAATCTGTGTTGAGGTCATTGATAGCTATTATCTCTTGCTTTTTGTTAAACAGATTTATTTATTTGAGAGGCGTAGGCGTTCCGCGGCCGGGAGAGCAGTATTTACTAGGCTGTCCGGGGACGGCCGCGTCGCTGGTGAAGGTGCCGGACGTTTCGGTCGCCATCTTCTGCGACCTTCGTCATGGGCGTAAATATAGCTTTATTTATTCTTTAAAGTAGAGAGGTATGAGTTAGGATCAGTTTGCTGCAAACGTACTGGAAGAATATATCATTAACGTTCTGATGGAATTTCCCTATCTTCATTACAACATACCAGATTGTGAGTGTGAGTAGACTCAAACTAAAAATATTATTTGTTAATTTAGAAGCAGATCCGTACTGCCTAACATCAATGGTCGAATACACAATTTTAGCTGTGCGCTACGATGTGGAGTTGATGGATGGGTTTAGTGATATATAAGCATTCGAACCCGCACTAGAATGGTTGCCAGACAAAAATATGAGTGGACCGCACAAAACCTTGAAAATCGCTCATCTACTCATCCACAGTACAAAATTGTATTCGTTGTAACTGACGCTGTTTATCAGATACCATATCCTGCAAACGGAAACCCTCACGCACAACCAAACCGACCTGTTTTCCGACTGGCGCTCTCCGCAGATGCCCTTCATCGCAGGGCTAACCGGCTGTGACTTGTCACTGGAGCAGCACGAAGAGCGATGGGCGAGGGAAGAGGGCGGGTGCTGTGGGCGGGCGTGTGGAGTGGGAGGGGAGGCCGGAAGGTAAGGGCGGGGAGTTGATCGAGCCTCGGTTTACAGCGGCGGGGAGTGGCGGGGACGCGGAGCGCGGGCCTGGGGTTGTGGGCGCGGGAGCGGCGGCGAAGTCGCCGACTGGATGAGAGGGCGGCGCGCGCGGCGAGGCTGACTCGCATGCGAGCGCCGCGGGGGGGAGGCGCGGCGCCGGTGCATCCCGATCTCGTGGTTTTGTTGCCGTTCGGCAATTGCGCGCGCCGCAGTTCCGGATTGATTGAGCGCTGGGGGTATTGAAGGGCTTAGCGGCGCCGGCCAGGTATTTTCATTTCTGGTTTTACGTCCCTCGCCGCCAGATGAGCTGGCCGACCGCCCGCTTTGCCGCCACACCACCTCCGCCGCGCCGCCCACCCAACCACCCACCACCACCACCCACGCGTCGACTCCGACGTGCACCCGAGGTGGCGCCGCAAGCAGCTGCCTGTCGAGTCGCTTCGTTTACAGAAATAGTCGACGGCAGCACTGGCTAAACAAGTGTTCATAAGTATCTATTTGAAGAGCCACACACACTCAGAAAGTTGTTTTACTTTCTCCAAAACCAGCATAAAACAATTATATCCTAAGTCCTCGACATAGTGAGTAAAGTTTGAGGAAGTAAAGCAGAATAGGAAGTTGTTTTTCATATATTGTTACTTTTGGTTTAAGGATATGCTCCCAAAACGATTTTGTGGATAGAACGTCTTCATAAACAATAAAAAAATTAAAAACATTTAATACAATTATTTCATCGGGCATTGAAACGCCATCTGGCATAAATTCGGTGGTTTTTTGGCGGAACGCAATTCTGTTTCGCAGTTTAAGTGGACTGAGAGTAGAACTTTGCATTCGGATGAATCATCGCTCAAGTATCGACGCTCGTGGAAGACGTGGCCTCGGGTTCGTTCGGAAGGAATCCTGTTGAACGGAACATTTCGACGATCGGCTTCCACCTCTCGGATTAACGTGCAGAACCACACAAAGCGTCGTCGGGAACTCGACCGTCGCCGGGCCTCGGCTGCAACCCCGGCGTTCGGCCGCCGCCGCTCGTTGTAATGGCAAAACACTTTCAAATTATTTGAAATGGATTGATTATACTCTAAAGAAAAACCATTCCAATTAATCTATTAATTTGTTGAATGTAACAATCGATTAATGGAAAAATTAGAGTGAGTAACAAAACAGTACAAATTTTGAAATAATTAAAGGAAAATAATACAGAGTGTGAGAGTAATTTAAAATAAACATTTTTGTGATAAAAATAATAGAATAACAATGAAAAACTAAAATACTTTTTTCTGTTCCTTTTACGTTTTCAATTATTATCAAATTTGAAATACAACTAAAAACACTTTTAATAATGTGAAACGACCTGCAGTACATTTTCAAATGAACGCACAATATAATACACAAGGCAAATGTTTACCTATTAGAGTGAGATATAAAAGTATAAAATATGCGTTCGGAATAAACCAAAATGTTCGTTCCAGTCGAATCGTCAATGTTTCTTACAAATACTAATGCGGAACTACATCAGTTGCATTAAGTTTTTTGTGGGTGGTATACAGTAACACTTATTGCGTAAAAACCAATCTTTTTTAAAACTCCACAAAATAAGCATGGAATAACTTTCAAGAAATGGCTTAGAAGTTAAAATATGCCTAAAAACATACACTTTATATCAAAACAGGCAAAAATAAAAGAATGGTAATAATTGATCATTTTTATAATACATATACTAAACATATATTAATATCTAAACTCCTGTTTAAGTCTGTATTCATTAAAAATAATAATAATATATAATAATAATAATAATAATAATAATAATAATATAATAATTAATAATAATAATAATACTAATAATAATATCGCGATCTGGCGACATTACAAAAAACGAATCGTACTTTCACTAAGGTAAAAACCTATGAATACCCTTCCTCTTAATTTTTAACTACTTCACTAACTACATCACTTAATATCTTTAATTGCAAAAACTTACAGTATGCCAAATATTCAAAATTCGTTACAGTGGGTCGGGAGCCGAAATAAATTTTACAGTTGTTAAAATAATATTTAATATAAATTATATCGTTAATACTTCATTCAGAAATTAAATTTATGTAAAATGGAAATTGTTTATTAATTATATTAATTACAATTCAGTTTTACTACTTCGGTCCTTACACATAGCATCGAGCGGTTTACTTCTAAAAGAGCTCTGCGATGGGGAATGGAATTCGCGCGGAACGGGAGTCGCCGTTATATCGGGACGGACCGAACGCTCGAAGACGACACCTCGCGGCCTCGGAACGCATGGGACGACGGTCAGCCACCGCAGAAAGGAGAAGAGCGCGGAGCGAGTTGCTTGCGGTCAAATTTCGGCGACTGCTGATCTCCTGGTGGTGGGGAGGGCAATGCTCTTGCACGTTGTTGTTGCAGGCGTCGTGGCCAGCCGCGCACGCCCGAGAACCGGCGCGCTTGCGGATCTCGAGACCTGCGGGGCAGGAAGGTTAAATAAGAGCGTAGGCTTCCGTGACTAAGAGCCAGTATGTACTTGGTTGGTGGCTGCGCTCGAGGCCAGGTGGCGACCGGTTTCCTCCGCCATTCAGCGTCCTTCCTTCAGGTGTGTAATGCGCAGGATTAAATTTCCCTGGTGTAAGGCCGGCTAGGATGTACTCGTGTAAGGCTCTGTCGGTATTGAGTAAATACATAAAAATTAGTTAAATAAGACAAAAATTACTGATTTTTCAAACTACATTTGCATGGTACACAATTTCTAAAAAACACAGATAAATGAGAAAACGCGGACGACCTTGATTGGATTAAGGACCGGAGCTCCCTCTCCCGTGTAGCAGTATTGGGAAGATGCTCATCACTGGCGAAGCTGCAATCACTATCATGCAATTTATCGGAAACAACATTAACGAACTTCTAGAAAAAAAATGTGATTCGATTTGACCCAATGTTAATTTATTTATTTAAAATAAATAAATACAATTGCTCTAGAAGCACCATACTTTCCCCAAAAATCAGTATTACTCTTAGGTGCGAAATTGTGGATTGATGATATCGTGAAACCGTTGTAAAATGGATCGAGCGCCCAAAGATGGTAGAATTCCAACATATGTATACGCTAAATTTAATTATTTTTTCTTGCATTTTACCCCACGTTTTCGTTTGCTTTCATCACAATACGGCTTTCGTAAAAACTTGTGGGAAATAGCAATGCGACATGGCCTTTTCTGTGCCAAAAAGATCAATTCAGTTAAAGGGTCAACGTACCCTTACCTGGATTTACAAGAGCAGGAGTACGTTAAAAAATTAACCCGTATTTGCGTGATTTGACTTTCCCAAACTTGAGTTTTTGCGTGGGAGGAGTTAGGCTCTAATGACTGTGAGAGTGTGTCAAGATTAATTAAAGTTACTGTACCAAAGGTCTGCCCTATAATCTGAGGTAAACTCAGGCGCTTAGTGCACTATCGTGAGGAGTCGCTTGGAAGATTTAAGTGGGTGGGAAGGAACGAGCATGATTAGCTTTCTTTGCCCGTTTCGATAAGTTCTGCACGAAGATGTCTTCGGAATATTCCCTTGGATCTCTCTAAGGCCCGCTTCTCTCAAACTACTCTATGAGGAGTCGACAGCTGTTCTTGGAATAGTGCTCTTCAAGTTTTCTTACGAGCAAAAGAGCAGTAGTTTGCCCGATGTTTTCAAGGAGAAAGATTCATTATTTTCTTAGACCTACTTCCTTATTTTGCTTTTGGCGAAACATCTGCGTGATGTATCATAAAGCATCTTTTTTTGTGAAATAAATATTCAATTAAAGATGCGAGAATATTCCAGAACATGCAAGTCGAAGTTAAAACCTGGCGATCGAATAGAAGAATACTTGATAGTAAATTGTCAGAAAGAATGCGGTGCTGCACAGTTGAAGACACGTGACACCACAATATATTGAAGGTGTTCATTCTCCCACTTCCGTTTTCACAGGAAGTCAGAAATTATATAAACGAAATGTCTTCGTTTCAGTTTTTAACTTTTCATGCACATTTCGGTATGTGGTTAAGGAGCGGATTTTGAAATATCTAAAATATGTATGAAAAGCAGACGTATTTTCAAAATGTCTGGAATTATTCGATGCCATTATCTCTTGTCATTTACGTCATTTCACGAGTTCAGTTACTTTTTTAATAAAAGTTCCATTGTCACTTTTTGAAGTCCGAGAGACAAAGAATTTTACGTTCACAATTCAAAAACTTTTCTTAAAACGCTGGGTGAAAGAATTAGAAATGTTGGAATTTTCTCAGTAACTTTGAATAAGATTACTTTGCCGTTATGCGAGAATTTTTCCGAGTGGATATTTTATAATAAGTGGAACTATAAGAAGTATCATTAATAGTTTGTTGAACTTCTATCGACAATACTTCGTTAGATTATTTATTACAAGAAAATAAAATACATTATTATTTTTGTTCTCATCTTTTCTCATTACAGTATTTCAACTTTCAAAGGGCGGGTGTTATGCTACATTAGAGTCGCTGTCACTAATGGGCATAAGGATGGATTTGGATATTCTCAGAATGGCGAGAAAGATTTTCACAAAAAGATGTCAAATGTCGACAATCATTTGACAATTAATTACATATTTCATGTATCACAAAATACACATATTGCAGAAATATGAATATTGAGTGGATAATATATAATACAAATACCAATTCAATCCCATTATTAGAACAATAAAATTAAATTTCTCTCGAGGAACAGCACAAGAAGATTTGCTGAGTTGAAAATATTTCATCGGAACTCTTCACACAAAATGAAAAGAATGAAAATTGTTGAAAGATGGATTGAAATATCGAAGCAACAGTTATTCAAATTACCCTTGTTATATCTATTACAACATAATAATATACTGAGATATATAGCTCTGGAGCCTCTTTAAAAATATAGACGTATTGGATGTCGCCCAAAAGGAAAAATTTCAAACAAAAAAAAAAAAAAAACAATTTCAAACTTCAAATACTTTATTACATTTGAATTCAGTGATGGAAGAAAAGTTCTTGTACACTCACTCCATAGTATGAGTTAAAAAAATATCAAATCACAAAAATTCAATGTTTTAATATTTATTGTGTTTCTGCCTGTGTAGGACAAGAAGACAGACAATTTTCCTGTAGAATAAAATTCCGTATTCGATACTGGAAACAAAATTTAGATACGTCCACCTTTAGTAACCACTTAACTCAATTTAACTACTCTCTTGATCCCAAATAACATTTCAAAATTCTTTACTCACCAAACAATGGAAAAATATGAACATTTTGAGGAAATATGAACATTTTGAAATTATTCAAAAATCCTAATCGTATTAACCTTAATGAGCATTCCTTAATTAAAAACGTCTATATTAAATATTTTTATTGACTAAAGCATACTAATACTCCCTAGTTCCCCTTCCTTTTTGGGAATTCTCATGCCATGAGATGGTGACCTCCTAGCTGTTTCTATCACATTATCTAACTCTTGTTTTTAGTGTGATCCAGGTTGCTTTAGAAGCAAGTAATTTTCCTATGTCATTTTTATTTCATTAATTTTTCATACAAATATATTTCTTGTATTTATTTTTGTTCTTCCATGTTTAATGTTTCTTATAAAATATACTTCCTTTTGTATTGTTGAAGACTAACTGAAATGGGAAAAGTATTCCCGAAAGTCACACTTCGAGTTCTAAATGTTTTAATAAGTATTAAATCTTCGTGATCTGATTATTTGTTTACTCTTATAATTTTATTACAATATTTTCTCCCACAAAGCCAATTGCATACATTGCATAAAATGTTCTTAGTTACAATATATTGTTTTCTCACATAAAATAAATTTTTTGCCTGTTTGTTTTTAAAATAAATTCTAATTAGTTAATATCAGCCGGAGTAGTAATATCAATCACGCAATTTTCACTTCACTAAACGCTCGAAATAGCCCGAGAGAAGTAAGTGAGGCGCAACCTCAAACCTTTAAACCATTTATTCTCAACATTTTAATTGAAAGCTACACTGCCCGGCTGAATCTCCGAAGAATATAATTACAACAAAATTATAATTACAGGGTAACTCCGCGAGGAAACAGTTTGAATGAAATCCTCGACGGGAGTAGTGCACAAATTGGAGAGAAATCTACGCCAACTCCACCAACTTGTCTTTTGTTCAGTCCACTTGGGAGACAAGCGACGAGTAAAGCCTTCCCGGCAGAGGGGCAAACGTTCAGAAGGAATGCGCGTAAAGGCGGCGAACAACTGCAATTATGCAAGTGACACGGCCCCCGCCGCCGCCGCCCCCGCCCCTCCGCCCCGGCCCTCCAACGCCCGCCACGCGTAGCGTCCTTCTCCCGAGTCCAATTAAACCGAACGCGGCTTAAGGGACGCAACGACAACAGACGCTTTCCAGTTGACCCGAACCGATTATCCGGGTTTTTCGCCGAGTCTCGAGGGGTCGGCGGCGGAGACGGAGCGTGGACGGAGGCGGGGCGGAGGCGGGGCGGGGGCGAGGGGAAGGCGGGGGCGGAGGCGGGGCGGACGCGGAGGCGAGCGGAGTAGAAGCTGGGCGGGGCGAGGCGAAAGGGAACCGGTCGTGTCCGACAGGGGCGGCTCGGGGCTGGGAGAGCGGCGGCGGACGTCGGAAAAGCAAACGCCGTTCGCAGGATAGACGGGGGCGCGCTGGGGGTGGAGGACACGGGGAAGCACAAAGGCGGGGCAGAGAGGCGAGTGGGCGCGCACGGCAGGGCTAGCGAGTTGGGGGGCGGGAGGGGGCCGCCGCGGAGGATGAAGTCGTCGAGGCCGCTAAGTAGTTAGCTTTCGGCCGTGTGGCAGCTGCTCTTCGGCCCACGTCCAACGCCTGTCTCAAGATAAACGTGTTTGCTCGGGGAGGAGCGGTAGTTTTCGAAACAAATCAAACACATCCGTCGCAGTAGGTACTTAACAAGTAGTTTTATTAACCATCGATAGACGTTTTTAACTTCAATGTCTAAGTAGTAATAAACAATATCATTATATTTCACAGATAACTTAAAAATGCAATCATATGAGGGCAAATAATAAGGGAGAGTCCGTTACTCACGAATTTCTTTCACGAAAATCACCTACTTCAGAAAAAAAAAATGTTCATGATGTATTAATACACCTAAATTTTCTTGAAATCATTGTGGACTTCATTTACTACAACGTAGTTTCTGAAATAAATGTATAGTAGTAAAATAAAATGCAACTAGCGTGAAACATTAAAAACTAATTTTGTCTCAACGTCTATGATTCGTTGTCCACTTCTGCGAATTTAATGGAATTTTGTAAGTGAAGCAGTCATATTTTGAGCATAACTGGGTATATATTTGTAAATTGATCGGTTCAACATGCGAGAATATTTTCTAAATCATACGTCATAGATTACGACTAATACCCGTCACACAAGCACTTATTGGATGTCACGAAACAAAAGAGAACATTTCTGAAGACTGAAGGACAAAATTTTACTTGTGCTTATGGCAAAATATGTCCGTTCTATCTCATAAAGCAAATGTGAGGCGAGAGAAGGGGCAGAAAGCGTACGAGACATCGCTCTATCTCGGTCGGCTCGCGTTACTGGAGTGACAAGCGCTTAGGAGGGTACTTGTATGTCTGACGAAGCTGTCCATAGTGGTGTTCTATCTCTTAGAGATGAGTTATCATGTCTTTCCGTTCCCTGTTGCCATTAAGATCACAAATATTATATAATTATTACATTAATAATACGCTCATTGTAGCAACAAAAACGAACTTCCTTTTACAACACCTCCAAAAATCATAAGGGTTTCAAGAATCTAAATGAAGTGAAACATAAGATAAGATACAATGATTAAAAACATACCATTTTTGGAGAAAGTCTCCAATAACAGAAAATGAAGTATGCACTGAAGGTATTAATATATTCCGGGATGTGTTCATTATTATGGAAAATTATATCAAATAAAATGAATAACATTTGAAGAAGAATTTTTGGAGAAAGGAAAAAAAAGCATGAAGGAATATATCTGCAATACAATGAAATTACGATGAATCTGAATAAATCGAAAATCGTATTTTCAATAAATTCTTAATTCCTTGAGGTTTGATTAACTTTTACATCGTTTTCTTGGGATAGGTCATTCTTGCATTTTGAATTCAAATTTACATAACGAACTTCGCCATTAGTTTCCATTCAGTACGTTAATTCGACTTAACATGCATGAATTGCACTTTAAGGGCTATTAACTTCTACTAACAGAATATAAAAAAATATTCTACATACTTGTTTTTCTAACAATTTAGACATTTCGTCAATGAACTTCAACTTCAACTACATTTACAGGTATTGTATTGATGTGAACGGGTCAACGGTTTTGTCATTCTAGTTGCTTTCACTTACCACGCTAATGTCACCTCCTTATTTTGTTTTTACTCATGAAACATTTAAAAATGACTGAACTCAAAACATTTACATATGGATGTTTGTGTCATGAATATTAATCATTTCTACATGTTGAAGGTTTTCAGGAGAATTCATTCATCTTATTTTTTTATTTGCATGTTTTGTATACATTTCTCCGCTTCTGAAAATGACAAACAGTGGGGATATTCTATTCACCATCCCGCGTATAGTAAATCCAATGCAGTGGAGGAGAATGAGTACAAAAAACATGAATTTTTTATAAAGATACTGTTGAGAAGAAGGAAACAACATTAAAAAGAGATATCTGGACGTGAATCTTTCAGTTGGGTTAAAGGATAATCTTTTATCGATGTCATGACGAACGTGAAACACATTATATTTTATTATTGAATGCGAGTGAAATGTGAGAATGATATGAAAGGAAACCCCACTACGTGTTGGTTAAAGAGGAAGAGACGTTTGAGTGAAAACTTTAGAACGGTGGCGGAAGAGCGAAAGTTTTCTTTACGATGAGATTAAAAAGTAAGACGTGAGTTTGATGTTTAAGAAATTAGTTTGACTGAAAAACAATGCAAACTTCTCTTGTCGAAAAAAAGAACACGTAGCGTCTTGAACATCAAGAGCACCCAAGAGACCGTAAGAGCCGTCTATTCAAAAAAAATGTGCAGCTCCTATAAAATCCCTGTTCCTGTTTTCAGCATAATCTATTTTAATTCCGAAAAAACGCTTAGTAAAATATTTTAAGAATGTTTTTTAATAAGTGTTTAATTATTTTAACCATTTTTATATATTCTTATATTAAATAGATGTTCACATTTAAAGAATTTCAGTTTAATCCAAAACGGAATATCTATAAAAAATAGTGGTAATAAAAATATCGTAGTAATATTTATTTAGACTAATGATCGAAAAAATTAATTAAAATTCGTATAAAAATGATCGACCTTGACAATAAGAGCGAATAAAACCATTTATGTATGGTAAATCTACAAATTGCAATTTTAGAGGAAGACTTGAAACTACAAAAAACAAACAGATAACTAGCAATAAAAAACTTTCCAGAATATGTAAATGAATTTAAAAAATGGAAGAGACATCATGTTTCGAATATGTACGAAGTTAACAGACTATACTAAACAAAAAAGGGCTGTTCGGGGTATAAGCTTATCAGCAAATTTAACCTTAGCAATACCAAGGAATAAATGGTTCCCGGCATTGTGACAGGGATGGGGCGGCCTCCAGCGACCAACGCTTAAATTTTAATTTTTTTGATATTTCTGACGATTCTTATAAACTGACATATCTAAAACATCCATGTAAATTTAATTAAACAAATAATGATTATTTAAATACTGATTATACAAATGAAAAATAAAGTATACTTTCTTGCATCAATATTTGTATTTAATGGCAAATCTTATATCATAATTACGTAGGAAATCTACTACAAATGTTTGCGAAATGCATTCTGAATGTTCAGTTATCGAGTGAATAGCCCAGAATTTATTTATCTACGGCCGAAGACGCTCCAATAACTCAACTTAAAACAAACACTTGCGATAAATTACATCATATTTTGAACACAAAGTACATAACATACGGACATTAATGATTTTCAGTTTTCTAAAACATTGAAACTTACAAAAAAAACTAAGTGATCATTGGTGGGCTTTTGACACGCTCCCCTTTGGTAATGTTAGACTTAAAAGTAACGTACATTATTTTGAAATACATTTCTCTGATTTTCAACTGCAATTATCACCCCAATTAATGTAATAGACTCTTATAGGGAACATACGGGTTATGGGCATACACATGAACACAAAGATATGAATAAAGTATCAACACAAAGACACCGCATGCAAACACGTATTAACACTTTATAATTTGTTTGTAATTACATTACAAAACAGCAATTTTAGTGGAAAGTTTGAGAATACTACACTATTCTATCATTGAATTAACTAAATACGTGATTTTTCTGAAACTCACTTGGTAAATTAGCTATCTACTGCTTTGACAGTCGTGATTGAAAGTGTGCGAGAAGTTTTATCAAATGCATGAAAATAATATTCACTCTGCGCATTAAAAGCCAGTGCCTTCACGTTGGTAGAACGGAAATGAAATAAGTTACTTATTCGATATTCATTGTTCGACGATCCACAAAATATCGTCAGCACTTTGCTGTTTATAATGTTTGTTTTGAAGAGTGGTAGAATGTACGCACATTTGATCTTCGCAGAACATACAGACAGTTTTTCAACCAGGTAATTGTTATCTGAGAACATTCGTTGAAACGTATCATTTCAAAAAACGAACGTAGATTTATGAAATCGTGTAAAAAGAAGAGAACTTCATTAAGTTCTCCATGATCTTCGCGGGATAATTCATTGATTAATAATTCCAGTCTCGTCAACAGATAACACCGTCCCAGCCGGGACAAGGTCTAAGCTCACAACTGGGCTCTCGACATGTATAGTAGTGTAGAGTATGTGAGTGTATGAGTAAGTAAGGGATGAAGAAAGGATAAGAAGGAGGAAGGCAAGATCGCGGGCGGTTCGGGGCCCGTATGTTAGAATACTTCTCCGGCATTCGCCTAGTGTTATTGGAAGACACCACAGGAAACTACCGATCAGAACAGCCGGCCGCAAGAATTCTCTATACACCGCCCTAGCTAGCCCTCTATACATCGCCCTAGCTAACAAGCTGGTGTCGAAAATCCTGCCATAGTAAGGAATCGCACCCCATGACCACCCGGTCAGAGGCACTGGTATGATGCCCTGAGTCACCTTTGCCAGTGGCTGGATTCGGGGGAGAAACCAAGATCAATGTATTCGGAAATATGAAAGATAGGGAAAATGCAAAAATCAATACGACCATCTTGAGTGGATGAGAGTCTTTCTTCGAGTTTTCAGGTGCTTCGGCAGTAATCTGCGGAGTGAAGGATTATGTCGGCGCGCCTTTTGGGAGGCCATTAACATCACTCCTCGTTGCATGGTATTGATGGACGCCCGTCCAATGACAGGTGCTATGAAATTATATTATCTATTTATTGATTCGAGTGCTTCTTGAGTGAATCTTTTTAGAGCGGCTTCACCTCGTTTTAACGATCGATAGGATGGCTTCATCACCGGTTCCGGAACCAGCGAAGTACATGGCATCAATGTATATAGCGATTGGGGTCATGGAAATAGTTTTCTTAATACAGCATTGCATTGTGTATTTTGTGTTCGTCCGAAAGTAGTAAATAAAAATGAACTTCATAGCATGTATTGCAATATTGAACACTTTCGCAATAATTGTCGAGCACAAATCTCTGCAGCAGAAAACATAGGACGCTTTAATAAATGTAGAATGAACCAGATAAAGGCTGTGAGTGCTCCTCAAATTAGTCTTCTCGAGCAAGAGATATAGTTGACCACCGGGGTCAATTGAGCAGCCTCTACACAATGTTCTACTGACTTGGAACATCTTAGGGATATTATGAATGTTTACGGGTGAGACTAATTTTAATATAACTACAAACCTTGATAACTTTGCGATCAGAAATTGATAACAAATTATGTATTCCAACATATGTGTACAGTCGACTTCGGTTCTAATGAACTTCTGGGGACTTACATTCTTGGTTCACTATATCAGAGGTCACAATATCCGAGGATGTCAAAATGAAATAGGGTAATGTGGTCATCAGTAAGGCCCCCTTCCCAGTTCCACTACGTTCACCTCAGGGGAAACTTCTTCGATTATTTGGCAGATACTTTTCTCAAGTTGCCTAGTTTTGAAATTTGTGTGGCACTGAAGCGACATATTCTTTTCCAGGAGGGAATTAATTTCCAAGTCGTTGTATTTCCTACAACCGAGGTTCACTGTAACTGAGGTTCAAGTTCACTATAACTTAATCTTCTTATGCTTATTTTCGAAAATATGCGAAATTTTTGTGATTTTACTGATATTCGCATTTTTTTATTAACACTTTTAATTTTTGCACGTTTTCATTTTACTTGTAATTATGGTCCAAGTTTTGAAAGCATTCATAATTTTATGAAATTTTATGTTGTTTCTACTTACTACACATCGTGTCTAAATTACACTACGTTAATTTGAAATAACTTAAAACACATTGAATTATAAAACGTGAGGTGCCATGTTCAATTCATGACCCCATTAGGTTCCATTTTCCATAACCAGAAAACCACCCTTAAGTTTGTTTTTCTACTTCCATTGTATACTTCTGTCATTTGATGGCTGCATCCCGTCGCATAATGATACTCATTACAATACAGATTTCAATATAACATAGGTTGTTGACCAATCACAGATAAACTTACAAACCAAGAATTGACACTTCATTAATCATTGAAAATCGTTCTTGTAAAGGTTTCGTTCGATTGTGTACATTATAATTATATTTAATTTTATATTATGTTTATCAGTTTAAATTTGTTTCATTAGTAGTAATTTTTACGTGGAATATTATTTAAAATACATTGGATCGTATTTTCACTTTCATCCTATTTGACTAGGGCAGTGGTGGCTATTGGAGGGAACATTTGACTGACGTTAAGATCAGAACGCAAGACATTTTGTGTTACATGTTGCTGCCGTGTGGTTGCCCTTAAAAATTGGCCAATTCTTTAGTTTAAAATGTCTAGTAAATCAGAGGTTGAGTTGGCACCTCCAGAAACAAGAGAAAAAGCGAAAATGGTGACCTCCTTATTATTGCTGCAAAGTTTGTACTCTTTTGGCCTTGGCTGAGTCCTGCATGTCAACTGTCACGAACCGATTCAATGTAAAAGTTTAACTCCTCAAAATTACTGTAAGTCGTAGAAAAAGTACCGTATGCAACTCGAAGTAATGGGAACTAATACACCCCTGTGAATTTTACGATAGTCGCTCATTCCTCGCTTGTGTAATACTATCACACTCGTGTATTAAAACCCATTATTACTTCACCGTTTCATAATGTACTATTTTAGCCAATATCACAACCTTGCATTTTCTGCAGGCAGATGCAACTGCGGAATATAGAGTAGAGCAAGATTGTATTTACCTTTGTGAAGATAGGTTGTATTATATTTATAGGGTCGGACGAAACTTGAAATTTAAAAAAGCCTCCCTGGCCGCTAAGGCGGTACATAGTGGGAATAATTTACAAGCGACATGGCGACGAAGTGCGATAATGGAGGCGACTGCCCTGAAAAATTGTTGTTCAAAAATAAGGACGTGAAGGGAAAAACCTGCAGAGGGGAAAAGATCTTCCTCTTCACTCCCAGGGCCAATATAAGCCAACAATTGATACCATCGACGGCTTTAAACCACTATTATTAAACGAAAGTTCCCATTTTATGATATGTGAAACGTAAATCTATTTGTTTTGTGTGTTTAATTCGAACAAGACGCATGATAAAGTTTCACCACTTCTTCTGTATGTTTCCTTTAAATTGTTTATTGTTTTTTAATTCATAGTTCAGACTGATTTTAAGCTCAGTTGATAACAAGGCCCCATACTTTTGAATTTAACCTTGTTTCCACAGCTACTGTTTGGCACGTGGGATGCAGGAGCGAATGAAATCCACTTTCCACAACAAGGACCCTTCAGCACCTGCTTGCGCGATGCAGCTAGAGGGGAGCTACACAGCCTCCCGAAAGCCGCCATGCTAGACGACCTATTAGCACCAGTATTGACGTATTCGACGTAGGCCACTGACCTCTATTGTTCGCGTACCAATATCACTGCGGCTAGCTGTGTCACGTACTGTTCACAAGGGCCCATTCAATTTAAACACAAACGATTTCAGCCACACGCTTGGATATGTCAATTACCACATTTTCCTCCGCCTGTGACAACTGATTTTATTGACTCTTCAACGAATTGGCTACTGAATATTGCAAATTCGCAATTTTGAATTGAATTTCTAGACATGTGAATAATAATCATTGACATATAATAGAGAACAAAACACGTAGCTAGAGTGGTGAATGTAAAATTACTCTTATACAGTCCACAGCGAAACTTTTACTTTAAAAAACTGAAAGTAAAATTTCTAGACCTCTTCCACACTGTTCTGCTTTCAGCAAAATAGAGAATAATTTTATAATTCGCGAACGTGATGACGCATTTATCAAATAATAAGAGATTTTTCCTAAAAAGAAATTAGTTTGGATTCAAATCGATTACATAAATTATGAAAACACGTTTGTGTTTTAAAATACTTGCGTAAATGACGTTAGTAAGGTTTCCTGGACCATACTTTTCTCACTGTCTTGATTACGACTGTTTATAAGAATGTTCGTTTTAAGTACAGTGGGGTATATTGCTTATATGTCAATTACACCTTTCACCATTAATCATTGTAAGTTCATTACAGTTTGTTTTGACATTTGCATGTACGTATGCCAAACGTTGGATTTATGATGCATCTAAGACCCATCTAAGTCTGGTTTAATATATTACCATATTGTTACCACAAATACAAACTTTTGCATTTCATATTGTTCCGTTCCACAATGCAGAGAATCCATGCACAAAAAGCAAACTTGAAGAAGTAAACATTAGTCTGAAAGAAAATTAATTTGACATACAACTAACACTGTAGTTTAACTATCAGCATGGAACTATGTCGGCATAAATTATAAATTATACTGGCTTAGGGTTGTGAATGCAATATAGCAGAAGTGAATGCAGGTGCGAGTTATCTTTGCAGAGCCACAGTACGTGACGAGCACCGTCACCCTCTGCGATTGGAGAAGCAACGCAGTCGATGTAAAAGCTCTCTCATCACCATACGTTCCGGTTTCTGGCGCCAGATTGGTAGCTTTCGAACGGAATGGTTCCCGAAATGTCATCGGCACACGATGCTGACGCCGAAAATGAGACCTCAAAATGCGTTTCAAAGCAAAGCCGGGAACAATAATCACAGAATCAAGCGATAGGAACTAGCAAGAACAAAGGGAACAAACGACACTATAATACCATTGGCTGTCTCGTAGTTCAGAGTCCAGTAGATCTTTAATGAATAGTCTGTCACAGGACCACAGCCTTGAAGGGTAATCGAAAAAACGACGGAAATTTTTGACAGAAAATAGCAATTTTCCATTTTATTATAATATTTCAAATAAAATCCACATTTTAAAAATATAAAATTTAATAAATCGAAACAACTACTAAAAAGTATTTATAAAATTACTGTTTTTGAAAAAAATAATTTTTTTAATCATACTGCGTGCTTCAGTATATTTTTATCTTCTTGTTTCGTATACTCGAAGGAAGTAACAGCTGAATATGGTTTGCGCATTTGCTTTAATGTACTGTTCAAATCAGTCAAGGCACTTGAAATGCATAGCTTCGGCTTAACAATGCCTGATGTTTATGTAGGCTCACTATACAGAGCACTTTAATCGTTTTCTTCAGGATGACTGACAAGCGAGAACGACGGTAAATCAAAAGACGGTCTATAATCGAAGTTCTACTATACTAAACTCTCTATAGGTTGTCTTGAAATGAAAATGAGTGGACGTTAAATCCTTCGCACGCTTCACATATCACATGCAAATCTCTTCTTCGATGAATCTGAATTTGTAAGAAACTGCGCTCAGGTTACCAAATTCCGAAGCTATATTACATACAATTTTAACAAAAGAAATGCAATGAAATGCAATTTTAACAAAAGCAATGAATGATTGTCTATGAACCTATGAAAATGATTGTCAAAAAAGTCATTCATAGAACATCGTTATGCAGGAAAATAGACACGAATTTTAGTAACTGCATAATATTAGAACACCGTCTCAAAGGTTACATGATTGAAGGTGACAAAGAGAGGTCTTTCAGAAAAAATACATAATAAATCGTTTTAAATTTTTATAACGTTTTGCTACGTTGGATTAATTGATTGATTGACTAGTGTTTTCGGGCGCGTCGAATACTGGGGTCATTAGTCCCCAGCTATTCTTTAGCTATAGAGTGAGTTTAGGGTCATTACTTTTAGACTTTAAGATCGAGTTCTAGAATGACATATTGTGTATTTTCATGAAAATCTCGATGTGTAATATTGGTATGGTTACACTCTTCTGTATTCCTTACTTAAAAAGAGATGATGTGGGGCGTATCAAAACTTTCTCTTCTCTTAGTGTCAACAAATTCTCGAAAGTTTTTTTAACGTTAAAAATGTTTCTTGCACGCATTAAAAAATATCTTCGAAATTAATTTACCCTACAATAAATGTCAATCATATAATATTAAGGAATTTTCTCAATTACGGCAATGGTTTAGTTTTGTTCCCTGTAATATTTACTATCGTGTAGACATTGTGTGAAGAGAAACATTTTTCATAGTTTTTCACTGGTCCCCTAGTAAATTAAATGAAATAAGGATTTCATAATATCCTCGAGGAGTAAAATCGCTTTTCATGTGGAAGTTTTAGGGAAGCAATTTGAAGACGTTTTGAGGAAATGTCGCTTTGGTATTTATAAAAATCGAGTAATTTCTAAAAATTATATGAATGACCAGTTAAGAATAAACAAAGTTCGACAATTTGTTTTCAAAACGATTAATCTTGTTTATTTATTTTAGGAAAATTGTCACGATTGAACTTAAAGTTACACAAAAGATTCTTGTTAGAAAAAGTTAATTTAAAGATAGAATATTGTTGTACTGATTGCAATATGAAATAAATTTTTAGCTTCAATAATGTTGTAGAACATGTACAAAAATTTAACTATTTGGATTTTTGAAAATACAGAGGATTTAATGAAAATAGAACTTCTACCACATTGATAAGTCCACTATAGAAGGAAAACCATTAAAAGAAAAATTGACGCAATTTTTTAGAAAATTTTGATAATATCCCAATGGGGCGATGAGGCTTCAGGGGTCTCAGGAACATCCAAAATCGATTTTACTACAGATATCTCGAAATTTTGGTGCGAATCAAATAATTTTCTTCTATACTAAATACTGTCGAATAATGACATGTAATCGTGTGATTTCATGTCAACACATCCGCTTCGGTCTCAATGACTCCGATTTGCGCATTAGATCATCGAAAGATGGAGCCCCGCGTCGTCAGAGGGAGGGGGGAGAAGTGCAAGCACGCACGCATGTCCACATGTACGCATGCACGCACGCACCCGGAGCGAGGTTAGATAATGCCCAGAGCACCTTTTGCGTCGCGCCGGTGCGGCTGCACGTAGCCGTGGCAACTGCCGAGTCGTCAGCACGGAGCACGCGATTGCAAGTGTGATTGTGTGGGCGATTATATGGAAGTTTTCCCACAGAATATAAAAAGGAAATGAAAACACACATTCGTAAATTAAAAGAAAAGAGTAAACGGTTAGATGGATGAATACATCTAAACATTACTGCACAACCGCAAAAATATTGATACTTCTACATGTTTAATTGAATAATTTGAAGTATTCAAAACATTAGATTCATAGCAATACGTTCACATCACAGAAGACTCATAGTGAGCGGAACATACTACTTCCGACATAAGCGCTTTTCTAACAAGGTGACAGGAGAAAGAGAACCGAATTAAAATATTTTTCCTGTCTGTCTACTAAGACATTGCTTCTTCATTCATCTGAAAATGATCAGCAGAAAATACAGATAGAAATGGTGCGAGCAGCATTACTTCAACTCTTATCCGCAGTGTGACATCTTGTGAATCATCGATTGAGCTCTTCCTGGACCCGACATTTATGATTTTCTGGTTACAAGAGCTGCAATTACAATTGGCGGAACAAGCACCAACTAATATGTGGAAATTAATTTCATGTTCTTTTGTGCAAATCGAACTTTTCGTTCCTAACTGAAGGAGCCTTCCAACGCCGCAGCATAGACATTACGTCCTTCCTGCCAACTCTCTCTCGATCAGAGTACTTGCCTATGCGAAAATTAAAAGACAACATTCAGATCAAGTTCGTAATTGCGCGCAAAATAATAGGCGGAGAGAATCATGCAGACGAGAAGCCGAGTGACAGGGGGAGAAGAAAGGAGGCTGATTAGAAAAGTGAAAAGGTGAGAGAAAGAGAGAAAGAGAGAGAGAAAGAGAAAGAGAGAGAAAGAAAGAGAGAAAGAGAGAGAGAAAGAGAGAGAGAAAGAGAGAAAGAGAGAAAGAGAGAA
>BOPP01000004.1:12014261-12026761 GCA_017312745.1 Gryllus bimaculatus | reverse complement strand
GTCCTGTGGTCAGAAATTTTAGTGCAGTGCATTCTTACTTGCCTTCTCTGACAAAATATACACGTACTGTTTTTGTTTCGGTCTGCACAGTTGTAGCATCAAATCGTGAGGTGTCTTTTATGGGTGATGTGGCTTTTCATTACTTCGTGCTTTAGTCCGTATCACAAGAGGCTATTTCGTTACCACCTCTGATAGCAATTCCAGAACTGTGGCACTTATACCCCCACCCCATGTCTGCCCCTGTATTGGTTTGACAATTCTATTCAAATTGCTCACATTTTACCTCATTTTGCGAATCAAAGTATCCTCATTATACCAGATTAGATTTATTTCGACGAATATTGTAAAAGATAAAAGGTGCATTTTACCGAAATCATTAGAACCGCAATTGTAATAGCTTTTAAACAGTAAATCAATCATGTAATTCATGTGAAGAAATACAATTCCAATAAGTGATTCAAAATTATATTTATTCTAAAAAAATGCAGACTCTTATAGTCGTTTGAGGAAGTTGAGTGCAAATGGCTTCTCGACACAAATTTTCGTTACTGAGAAAACTGGACTTCGTTACTACTTTCCGAGAAAACTCAACATTTTGGCGCTGCACGGACAAACGCGCAACAGTTGCGCAACATTGGGCGGTTGAGGGGTGAGGGCGGCCGTGGTAAGGCTGGCGCATCGGCGAGGCACCATTTTCCAGCTTCGACACGCGGGTGTTCGACCACCACTCTAGGAACACTGCCGCTCTCTCTACAGCGACTTTGACCAGGAGGCCCTAGGTTTCGAGACCCTACAGTGGTAGGATTTTTGATTCTTCCTTGATTATTTATATATTTTCACGAAAGTATATGGATGTGTTCAATTGCACTTAAATCGATTAACAAAAACTTAAAAAAATCTGACAATCAACTATCAATAACATTTGAAGTTGTAACATCAGCACAACGAATGTTATTGGTGGTTTCAACAACTCCAGTCCACCTCCAATTGAGGGGGTCCAAATTTTGGAGGTGTTTCTGATGGCGACGACGGTTAAAGACACGCAGATTGATAGCGAAGGAAGGGTTTCTGGAAGGCCCCAGCCGCGGATGGCACAGCCGAACGGCAAGGGCTGCAAGCCCTCACGTCCAAGCCGTTAAGAAATAGGCGGGCAGCTGCAGCTATCTGCCAGGCCGCCGCCGCCGCCGCCGCCACCTCCAACGCCCTCGCCGCCGCAAGCACCGCGGCAGCCCTCGCCTCTGTCGCGTGTTCAGCGCCACATGCCAGAAATCGTGCCCTTAACTGGCCGCCAGCCAAGACTGCGCAGGGTTATCTCCTAAATTACACGAATTACAGACCGACACGGCGCTTGCGGAACACGAGCAATTGTCGGATTAGGGGCAACTACACGTCGATTCCCACTCGATGCGTCCGCACCGGACGCTGATATTCGACAATATAAAAGAGATTCGGCACACCGGCGTCCCCGCGAACGCCTCTAATCGTTCTGTCTCGCAGATGAGCCTGCAATAATCGCGGACGGAGGTGCGAAGCGTCAGAACTCTGGGGGACAGGACAGCTCTGAAATGCAGACGATTTGCCATTTCCGTGTTCTCGGTTTGTCTTCTCTGAGCGACGCAAACAAAAGGGGCTCTGAAAGTCAGTTCGTACCACACAACAAGTAGAAACTACAACGTTCCACAATTCGTCCGATTATATTTACTGGAATGCGAGTAATGAATCTTCATCACACATTTGAATTTTGGCACCAATCTCTGAATGCCTCACGAGTTTAATATCGGTGTGAACCAACTTTCCAGCACTAATAAAGCTAGTTCTCAAAAGCCAAATAGCGTGGTCGCATGGAACGGAGAAGCTGATAACGGCATAGCAAGAAAGCGGTGAGTCATAAAAAGTTAATGGTAGAGGAAACGCAATATTAACAATGTTGGCAAAGCCTCGAAACTAATTATGGAGGCGTATTAAAGTTTTTAGAAAAAAATTAAATTCTCTAGTTATCACCACAGCGGAAATAACTTCGCCCTATAACTGTATTTTCTTGAGATTTTATCAAGCAACAAAAACCAGACGAACAGAAGAACTACGTCCATCGCAATTGTTTGAGAGCAATAATTTGACTCTAAGAAAAAACTCTAATGTGAAATGAACTAATTATACATTATTATAAATTATAATAGTAATTAACTAATTTAATAACTACATATTTTCGAATAATACCATCACAGATAATTTAAATAATCTTCGGTTACTACTATCAATTATCTCAGACTCTTATAATGGAGAAAATATGGGGAAACCAAAAGCACATGAAAACGTTTCAAAAGATCAGTTCTCTTCAAAATTACGTACGAAAGAATTGTAGCAGTTTTTATCTTCATCGCAGTACGGTATATAAAAGAAAATACTCCTTGTATTTTAAAATAAATATATTTTGTGAATGAATGAACACTACTGAAATATGTGGAAGTCTCTCAGAGGTAACCTCCTGAGAGAAAGTAATGAAAAAGATGTCTCTTTAAGTAATTTTTGCAACTTAATAGAATATTTTTTCAAATCGTAACCCGCACCTAAGTTTCAATTTAACAATTGAATCCACTACATCTCTATATGTTTTAAATGGTTTTCAGCAATTTTGGATTGGAAAGACGTTCACAAACATTATTCTGTGAAAGGGCAAAGGTTTAAGACCTCCTATTATGACCTCTTATGTTTTTTACGTGTTTTATGGACCACTACCAAGTGAATGTCGGAACAGGGCCCTAATAAACATATCGACCGCGACCTCTCCTGACTCATCCTTGTCTGTTTCTCCTCTCTCCTTACACATTCATAGTGTCTTTGACCGGGAGGTCGAAGACTTTGAGGCACGAATGTTGCAGCACTTTTTATACTAACTAGATTAATTCAGAGCCTAATTCAGAGGGTGTAGGGAGGAATATTCTCGCAGCCGATTCCTCTGGTACTTTTTCGTTGTTTCTCTCATAAACACCAGTCAAATGCCGGAGCAGTACACTAACAAATGAGTCACGAACTGCGCGCGATTCTAACCCCCTTACACACACTTACCCTTACATGCACGGCATGACCACACATGTCGGGTGACCACTCAAAAGCTTAGAGTTTCTTCCTGCTGGGGCGATGCCCCGCTGGTGAGAAATACTTGGGCGGGGAAAACCCCGCAATCCGATGTGCAGGGCGGCAGCAGATTGTGTAGGTCGCCAGCGGGGGAGTATACCGCCGCTTCTCGTGATAAAAACAAGTACTTCACTTACGGGGATAATGGTCACAGCATTTTAAATGCCAGAAACATGACCTAATCAACCAATCAATCAATACACATTTACACTTCCAAGCACTACATATGACAGAAGCGTAGAGCTTGTTTCGGTTATCCCTGAACGGAGAAACCTAGCAAACCGACGTATAGGTCGGCGCCGGATCTCACACTCCACCAGGGAGAATCATCTCCACCTTCAGATTTATGACACACACACACGAGACTAGCGGGACTAACAATCATTTTAGTAGGAAACACAAAATAACGAATCAATCAATCTTCCGTGCGCGGCGATCGCGTCGCGGGGGGGGGGGCACTGGCGCGCCCCTGGTGCTCACTCACCGCCCAGCCGCAGCTCCGTGGTGCCCTGCACCATCTCGTAGTCGTTCTTAGCGAAGCACTGGTACATGCCGCGGTCTTCACGCGACACGGCGCTGATGTGTAGGCGCGCGCCGCCCGGCCCGCCGATCCGCACCCTGCACACACACACAAGCGCGCGCGCACACGCGCTGTCAGCTCAACGCCGCCGAGCCTCAAGTTTCTTTACTCGCAATTAAATTAAGTTTCAATTATATATCGACCGAAGCACGAACACGTACATGTGACGAATGGAGAGAATTATAATTAATAATTAATTATCTATGCCTATTACAGATAATTACATACAAGTTCATTATAATTATTTGTATCGGTTATATACCCAGTGGTAATTAGTACTTAATAAGTATAAATAATACAGAATGTTCCAGAATAAATGTTACAAACGTCTAGGGCATGCAGGGGCTTGAAAAATGATTACTTTTTGATACGCAACATGCACGAGAAATTGCACATAACAAAGTTACACAATGACATTTTCACTAATTTTCAGGCTACCGCGTAAGAAAAGATGTTTGACGGATCACTCTGAAGTGATCATTTCCGTCTTCACTATAGGCCTCAAAAGTTTGCACCATTTCTTCTGAGACATCTTGTGTACGTATTTGAAGGCATGAGGACAAAAGTGACAATTCTAAAAAAATCGTCAGTATCTTAGTTAAGTGAACAAATACATTTAGACAAGTTCAATTCTACTCGTGAAGTCTTAACGCGTTCTCGGTGCAAATAATGACAGTACGTGATATTTTGTGCGAAATCGACATTTGCTTATATTAAAGAGAGGAAGGCTCCCTCTGTTTTCCAAGCGGATTTAAGAACAGAAGATATGGCAATGATAAATCACTCGCACTTGTCGCTCCGGTACCGTCAGAGTGCCCGAAAAAGTCTCATCTGAAAAATTTGCATTTTACTGGTGAATAGTTTTAAAGATATTGAAGCCGTCGTTTATTTTGTTTCGATGGCTAATATTCATCACATGTATGACATGACATGTTCATTTAATTATTGACCTATTCGTCTACGTTAATAACAAGCCCTAGAGTGGTAATCCTGCGTATCAACATAACGCAAGTATTGTAAAAATAAAACATTGAATAACCGGACGTAATCGTTTATATGCTTCACGAAGTCATTACTCGCTAAAATAATTTTCTCTTGACATTATAGCGTGTACAGCTCGCTTTGTGTTAACATTTGTATCACTCTACCTTTCCTACAAAACGTTAAATAATAATTATTTACACCCGAATATATAAAGTGATACCAAACAAGAGTTGATTCAAAAAACGAAGGCTATGCGCACACTTTGCGTCTCTTTGACATAAAATTGCGTGCGTAAAGTTGAAAAACGCATGTCGAACTACACGTATATTTCCTTGTCGTCTCCGGAAAGAGACGCGACTTTTCTTTCCGAGAAGAGAAACGTGCCCGAAACGCGTATGCTACATGCGCTATCGCAAGTACCATAGTATGTAGAAAAGTTCCCTACTCTTGTTCTTCTACACTGGAAAACAAGTGTAGGGGACATCACTTCCAGCGTTTATTATGATTGCGGTGAGTACTTAATTTAAGTTTTCAACCTGCATTTCGCACTACCAACAATTTCAGTGGCAAGCACTCTCACAAGCCAGGTGCCACTGCGGAGAGACTTTCATGGAGCACTGTAAGAGGCATCGTGTGGACGCAACCTATTACAAATTAAGGCGATTAAACCAATTGAAATGAAAATAAATTAACAAAGGATACATTATTTGTACGTAATGAAAAAAATCCACCTTCTTAAAATTGTCGAAGTATCTTTCAATATGCTTTTTGAATTTGTTGCAGTTTAATTAAATCACATCCGACTGAAGTGAAATCATAGATTCAAATATGTGACGATTTTAAGTGTTCGTATTATATATTTTTCGACAAAATATGAGTTAGAAGCTGTTTTAACAATTCATGGAAAGAAGATTTGTATACAGTCAATCATACATAAATAATATTCTTGTCTATGTTTTTATTCTTAAACACCTCATTATTAATCAATGTCTTATTAACCTGGAATCTCACCACTGAAAACTGGTATTTTGCCAACTGAATATGAATTTATAGAACCAGAAATTTGTTTCAATTAAATTACTAATCAATTATTTATGTATATAAGAGAAAGTGTACACCGTAATACGGTACTATTCATTTTAATATTTTTTAAGGATGATTCAAACATATTAAAGTGATTTCTTTTGTAGAGGGGTTCTTGCTGTTTTCAATCAGAATAGTCTGATTTACTGTATTGAAGGCTTTTTGTGAATCTGCAATATTCCCAAATATTTGTTTCCTGTATCCAACTATATTAAATTTTATGTAGTAATTTTCATTATAGCTTCACAGTTTGACACCTTTTCTGAAGCCATATATTTTTTGAATCAATAAAATATTTAGATAAGCATGGCAAACAATATTGGTATATGCATAAAGGTTGAAGTCCAAAATAAGGCAAATTTGCGAATTAGCAGTCTTATTCACACACTAGCCAGACTGTTTGGATAAATCTGTATGAATGATGATGAACGGATTATTTCTGATTTTATTCGGCTAATTCGAGAAATAGCCAAGGTCGCTGGCTAAATTAAAGTGATCATCTGAGTGAGATGCATCATGAGCATTCGCGAGAAGCATTTTGGCATAAAAAATGACTTGGTAATGACATATGGTGAGTTCAAGTTAGATTATGTTATGTGGTATATTCCAAATAGAAATTTACGACTGTCCCAACACAAAACTGCACACTCTCTCACTAGCCTTAGAAACTTCCCAGTAGCAATCTGGTTCTTGTTCGTCACATAATATCTGCTATTTTTCGTCGTAATATATTTAACTCACTTTAGCCACTTCGTGTTGGCTAACGTGCACATCATCGGGCTTCAGTCTGAAACATACTTCCAAGCTGTTCCTAGGTCATCTTTATCTACCTATTTTAGATAACGTAGTTATCAAACAGTAATATCGCGAATTACCCATATTAGCCGTAACATACGAGTATATATTTCTTTATTAGCAGGTGTGTATTCTGGAACAACAGATCACGTTAGAACCCCTATGAAAATATCTCTTGAGCTAAACAGAAGTTAAATGTGTGAGGGGATAACAATAATACATTTAATGTAAAACAGTAGCATTTTTAGCGCGTATGAAGTCATTGAAATGGAATGTGGAATGCGCAGATGAAATTAGGCTGTGCGAGAAACGATCTCCGTCATTGTGAGTTGTGAACGCGATATTCAAATCCACAACCCATTGACTTAAGATGGCACAGTGTTTCTGCATTAAGCGTGTCATTTCACTAGAAAGGAATATTATCGCGGTAATAAATCAGAATGCAATAGAAGAGAAAAGACGCGATCTACCTTTCTTGGATCGCAATAAAATTGTGTTATGGAATAATGAGGAGTGCAATTATATAATATTTTACAAAGAATGTGACGATCTGAAGCTAACTAGCTCGATTTTACTTAATATTTCTAATAAATGTCAGCTCTACTTTTTATATATTCATATTAACTTTTGGCATTATTATTTGTTCTAACTTTTGCGTTACAATTAATTTTATTTCCATTACTGCATACACTCGTCAATTTAACTTCGTACATATATCCTGAATTGAATGACAATGACTGAATATTACTACGACACTTTGCATGCCTCACGTTTACCCAAAATGCGGCAAGATTTGTTTTTCTTCCGTCACGCGTGATCTTTTGCTGATTTTTCAATAACGTCGCTTGTATAAACTCGGTCCCATTCTCTGGCCAAGCGATTCCGCTTCAGTGATTTGCAAAGGCAATATCAACATTCGGATGAAAGAGATTTTATGCTCAGAGTGAACGAATTCTGTGGCTGAAATTACTGGTTATGAATTACTGCGTAGCCAACATGGATAATTCCACATATTGTGGACCCGAAAAAGTGCGCGGATATTATGTAATAAATCAAGTCACGGTTATCAACAGATTAAATAACAGCAGCAATAAGCCTGTATTTTCCTTTTCGTAAATTGCATGCTCACGTAATCAACAAGCTATTTTCTCAACACCATAGGCTAGACTGCAATACCTTCAAACATTTTCATTAATTTGAAGTAAAAATCAATTTTCTTTCATGTTTTATCTTTTCAAAATATATAATTATATAAAGAAGCATCTTTATTATCAAATAATTTGCTTTTTATGATTGTTAAAGAACACATTTTCCATTTTTAAAGGAAAAAAACTAACAAAATTTGAAAATGAGTTCAGCGGTTCGTGATTGTTTCGTATTATTGAACAAAAAATTGTGTAATGGGAATCATATTTTTAGTGAACTAAAAAAAATCGAGAATTTTTTTACATTACATCATAATTCACTTACCATTATACATATACCACACATAATTAGACATCAGTTTATTTAATTTAAGAAAATGAAAACAGAATATTACTTTGTAGTTGCATACATCAAAACTGTATTCCACATTGTCTTTCGGACAGCAGCAGAAGTTATTTCCAAGAACAAGTTGTTCATTCCATCATCATGAGAGACCATACATTAATGGATTTGATAGTTTGATTCTTAGATTTAGATTCACGAACGTTAAAGATGAAAAAAGAAATTTGAAAATAGAAATTTGTTTCGGCAAACCATTTGAAATACTTCACTTGATATTCATAACATACATGATACATATGTTGTATTTCTCGTAAGAATAGAATTGCTTTTCTGTTTTAAAACTGAAAAAATACGAATCCGTCAACTTCAAAACTATTACTTTTATGTTACATCATAATTTCATTGACATCTTCAATACCATAATAATAACCGTAAATTTTCAAACATCTTTAGAATTACTCTGAATGAATTCGTACCAATGACAGAAGTACTTGATGATGTCTCGTTCAGAAAAAGAAATTAGTTACGTAATCAATTATATTTAAAAAAGAAATAATTACAGAGAAATTCTTAAGATATTATCGATAATTAATGATGTGCTAGCAGATGTGTTTAGGTTCGCCAATGACAAAAACAACAACAAAAATTACCAACGAAATGCTACTTTTGAGAGCCTACAAAAAAATTGCAGCAAAGAATAAATGGCTTCTTAGAATCTTCTTAGAAAGCTAGTGCTCTTTACATGTTCTTGACAAACCAGCACGAATTGTGTACACAAGCAGCAATGACATGGCATAATAATGTTCAATGTGAGTTGACTGTGTCCATAGTCCACGTCTCCTTTAAGAATTTCTAAGAAAGACTCCCCTTACAATTTCAAAGGAAATACTATAATAGTTTCATGACGATTGGACAGTGTCTTTCATTTCACGATGATCAGATACAATCATTATCTACAACTCAAAGTATATAATGACGTATATTTATTCTCAGTAACTGTCAGATCGAGGACAGCAGATGAGAATGAGATTTCAGCATATTTAATATGTTTAAAAAAAAGATAATGTGCTCTTCAATACGAACTAATCGCGAAGAGTTATAAACATTTATGTGAAATGTGAAACGGAACAGTCATTTCGCAAATTTCTGATAGACTCATTTATAAAATATTCATTCTACTGCTCCTTGGTATGTGCCCAGAGGCTATGATTAGAGGTCAACATCCCAGATGAAGGAAAACACTTTTCAAGTTTGTGTCTCCATTTTACCTCCCAGTCGATCAGCACCACTGGAATTTACCAATTAGTGAGCATCGACTTGCATTGTACTTGCATTGACGTCGCGATTTGGAATATTAGACTTTTAATTGTCTTTAAATACTGAGTGAATGGAAATACAATAGATAAAAATTACAATAAACAGAGCGTCATGACAGGTCGTTTTCACCGACAAAGGTATTGCAAGATAAAAATTTACTATTTGTGTAATGAAATTAACTATGAAAAAATATTCATTTGCTACCAAGAACTATAAAAAAGATTGGGACATTAACCCTCTTCATCTGGAACATTACCCCTCTTCAACGGTTAGTTATATGTAAATGCTTAACATAATTTAAAATTCTAAGAGTTGGTTGACTTAAAGTGTCTGAATGTATTCAATATTATTGTACACTTCACTGAACCTTGGCCTCTCATGTAGAGCTTATTGACGTATCAATTTAATTTTACACAAATTTCGAAGTTCTAGTAGATTGTAACCACCCTGCCTATGGAGTTGGAGGGAGGGGAGTACCCAGAAGAGCTAAATCTCCAAAATGGAAAAGAAGGTACAAAAGGTCTCATTTTGAAGAATACTGCTTAACGAACCGTAACTCGGGCTCAACCTGCCCCTGAGTTTCCCTGCATGTCCCTCCCCCCATATTCCTACGCATGTTGTTTCGCACGTTTGTCACATGTTCCTCGCATATTCCTCACGTGTTCCCTTTGCATTCTCCCGTACGTTTACCTCCGGCGACAAGACGCGCGCACTTCATGAGTGTATTGTCGCCGAGGCAATTGCGCGCAGCGCCGCGTGCCAATTTCGCCACATTGCCCAGGCCGACCTTGTCCCAGTCGAGTACATGCGGGTGCGAACACCTGGACAATACCCCTGTGCTCGGCGGGAGAGGAGGCGTTGTGGAAGGCTCTTGCAGTCGCGCTTAAAACGAGGGCGACGGCGTAGCGTGAAAGTGTAAATAGTGTGTATATGAGTTCATGCGTTTATAAGTGTATGCTTTGCACTGTGTAAATAATGTAAATAGTGGTCGGTGTTAAAGTAAGTTAGGATGTAAGACAAAGTACATTTAGATTAGTTCGTAAGTATCTACATAATAATTAATTGTTTCCGGGTTTGTAGGCCGTGGTCCAACGGCCTACAAACCCGGAAACAACTAATTATATGTAGAAACCGGCCGTGAAAGTCTACATTGTATGTTACTCGTAAGTATCTAGTTTGTAATCTAGGCCCTAAGTGATCAATCCAAATAGAATTTAAGAATAAATATAAAATGCTCAATAGTAAAGAGCCCTTTAAAGTTATTACGGTGTCTATTCACCACGATGGATTCTTTTCCTTCCTTAGTGGAAAATACACTACGTCGTAACGTCTTACAATCACATCAGCACGAGCACCTAGTCGTAGCGAGAACAGGAAAGAACGTTTTTCTTTCATGGTCCAACACACGCCCCGTCCTGTGACGACAGGCTCTTCAACGCTGATTGTTTAATTACGCTTAGCGTGAATTTCACCCATTTGTATCAGCTGCTGCGCCATTTCTTGCTCCGAGGTATGACCGCGATTCAAAATCGTCACGACTAAAGGTGCGCGATTGAAAATGACATTCAGCGTTCGGACCTCAGAACAATTACATTAGTGCTCTTCCATACAAAGCACATCTTTCGTATCTACTTATCATTGCCCTGAACCTATTCCTCGTTTAACTTCTGCCTAAATATACCCCTTGCAATGCTAATCAAGAAAATACTGAGTGAGGAAAGGAATTATCTTTCTACTTTCCTCTTGGAAAGTAAACTTTACTAAAATTGGAACAGGTAGTCCATCTAATGTAAAACTTCAAATACTGTGTTCAAAAGGAATGAAAGTGAAAACAACAAACATATCCAGCAACTGAAAGATTATTCCACATTGTCACCATACTTTTGTGAAACTTCACAAAAGGAAATCACAAGAAATAACAATTTCTTGTGGACAGATGCATATCTAAAACAAAAAGAGGGAATCACCTGGATTAACCCTGGGTCGTGAATAAATAATTATTCATGACAACTTTCTTTCAAGTGATTACGATGAGTGATGTGCTTGAAATTAATTAACTTATTTACTTTTACTGTAGATTATTTCTTAGAAAAATCTAATTTTTTATATAATTGGTCGTAATATTGTAAAATAAATTATTTTGATTTCATACCACCAAAAGGCCACAAATCGCTTTTCACCTGACAAGGATCAATTATGTTCAGAAAGAAGTAATTTTTGTTAAATATAATATGAAGCATAGTTATTGATTTAATTAGTTTGAGACATTCTTAAAGGACATGAAAACGTGATATACGTGTTGCCTGCACTTTATCTAGTGGGCACGTGGTAATAGAAAGGAATATTCTTTCAGCTTTTATGAAAATGTTCATGAATTATTTGGTGGTATTACAGTCCTTATTAAGTAAAAGTGAAATTACATAAGAAACTAATACCAATTGAATTGGAATTAAAGTGGTAATTGCACGAACACGGAAGAGGAAGATGAAGACTATTGGTGCTGGAAGGACGAGATACAGCGTCGAGGGATACACAAGCTGGAGAAAAGAAACTGTTCGACGAGCAAGTCACTGCGTCGGAGTAATAGTATGTCGACGAAGCCCATTTTCTCAGAAAAGCTTCCAGACCAAATGTTAAAAATGAGGACTGACTATGTACCTACTGTCTTTTTAAATCATATCAATTTTTTCATGGTATTTCTATTTAGACGCTGCGCTCCTGTTTTGGTCCACCGCATGAAAATACACCGTTGTGTGGTCCCTCCCGTTACGAGTGAAATGACCCATTATCATTCATTTATTTATTTTTTAATATTTATTATTTTTTCTTTGTAGCTTCAATCTGCGACTTTGTCTTGTGAGTTTTTTCACAAGTGTGAGTTGTTTTAAGAGTGAGAAAAAATATTAAAATACTTATTGGTTCCAACCAGTCAATCACTCCAACAAACTCCCCTACTAATGAATGTTTCAAAAAAGAAAAAAAATAATTAAAACGGCACAAAATATACTTATTTTTGAAACGATCACAACTATAGTTGCCATTATAAGACTGCTACAATGCCAAACACACGCAATGGGGATCCAGGCTCATCACTCCAAGAGGGAGAGAACTGCTGAAA
>BOPP01000004.1:11954331-12014236 GCA_017312745.1 Gryllus bimaculatus | reverse complement strand
TGGAAAGTTGTAAAATAATAGGGAATACATCTAGACAAAACGGCTAACATGAAACATCACATCTTAGCCAAAAAAAAGCACCTTCAAGTTCAAATAAGAAAACCTAACTGGATACTAGGATACACTCAAAAACTATTTCACATGGAAAATAAAACTGTGATACTATAAACTAGCATAATCCCAATATGGACCTACGGCATCCAAAATCTGGGGCACAGCAAGCAGAGTAATCTTCTCCCGAGCATCCAGAATTTCAATCCAAGACCTTAAGAATGATCGCGGCAGCGCACCATGGTTCATCACAATGCGCAGCACTGCACAAGGAACTAAATGCCCACTGTCTTGGCGAAAGAATAGAATTATCAGCCAAACTATCTCCCAGCGCCTTTGAAAACCATCCAACCACTTAGCCCTCAACATCTAGACAATAGTGCAGACATCCCCATCGACTAACCAGAACTCACCCCTACAACTCCCATATAGATTCTCAACAAATAAGTGAACATACCCTCAGCTACTAAACTATCCCACTTGCAGAACCCAAAAAATACTTGCTTTTTGTTATATTATGAAGAAGTAGATGAAGAGACCGATGGGAGACCTTTCACTGGAAATCCAATCCAATTCAGAATAATTCTACAACATCATATTTACTTATTATTTGTAAAAAAATAGATTGTAAAGTTTTGTTATAAATAAACAAATTATAAGACTGCCACTACCCGACTAAAAGCCAATAATAAATCGGTTTGCATTATTTGCAAAAATTAACATGAAAAAGTTTCAGTTGACATTGTTATCATTACTCGACACTCTCCCGAAGTAGGTGGTAGGTACAAAGGCTGCCCCAGGCAAGAGGAGTTGGTTGACACAGTCTTCATCAGATGAGCTTTAGGCTCTATAGTTTTGACAGTCACACATTCACGAATAGAAATTAACTATAGGTAGCCTAATAAACGTACGTTTCCATTGAGCAATCAAACTAGTTCAAAGTAAATCGTATTACGTAAAAAAGTGACTACCGGACTAATGTAAAAAAATCTACCTAATGTGCCAACTAGTCACGATCTCCCTTGTCGTAGACACACTGTTCTTAGGAAGCTGTTGCACATGGAGCATTAACATATTACTGGACACCTAATATCTTTAATCGGAAGTTAGAGATAAGTAATAAAAATAAAATATTAAAAATGATAATAATAATTAATATTTAATATACAATATAATAATCATACATATTAATCTTATTTATCTGTATATATTCATATATATATTTCGATAATTGTTTCAAGCACCGGAGTCATCCCTAAGTGTCTGATTGCGAATTTCAAGCAGCAGGTTTGAATGAAGACATGTACAAACTTATGCAGAAAGCAGTAATTATCTCCACAACAGGATAGTCCGGAAATTCATGGGAAATGCTGCAAGTATGAATCTTTTAAAAATAGATGTCTTGTGCTTTGATTTTTAAATCTGTACATAATCTATGTAAATTTACAATCGAAATGCAGAAAAACAAAGAAATAATAATAATAGAATAATATAATAATACACGAAAAGGAGTGCTCACTGTAGAGAGCCTTGCAGCAAGCGCAGGCCGTCCTTGCCCAGGAGAGCGTGGGCGCGGCAGCGCCGCCACGCTGCCACGTGAGCTCGGCCGGCGGCCCAGGTCGACGTGAGCTGCGGCGGCCACGTGCACGGCCAGGGAGCGCCACACGGCCAGCTCCAGCTCGACGCGCTCCGAGCCGCCCGTGTGTTGGCGTGACACGTAGCGGCCGGCGTCGCGCAGCTGCCGCGTTCTCACCACCAGCACGCCGTGGCGCATGTTGCAACGCGCTCGCTGGGGTACACGGGCCCAGGGGCCCCGGGGCGCCGCGCCCGCCGCCGTCGCCAGCGCCGCCGCCGCCCACGCCCGCGCCCAAGCCCGCGCCGCCGGCCCGTCCGGCGGCCGCTGCTGCCACCTGCGCACGCCAGCGCCTCACATTACGACCTCACACACACACACACACATCCAGAGAAACATGATTGAATTGAATTGAATGAATTGAATTTAATGCCTTTTTACGTGGCGAGAACTCGGGGCATCAGGCCCGCTCTTCCGGCTGACCACGCCAAATTCCGCTACGCTCCTTTCACCCCAACCCTAGGGATGAGGAAGGAGTATTCTTGGCGAGAAACAGGCAATTTCAATTTAGCTCAGAGGCGTCATTTAGGCTTGAGATCTTTTTCATGTAAGAAATCTACCAACATGGACAGCCGCCTTTACTCCCTTTCGAAAGGAAGCGCGAACGAAGGATTTTCGCCCTTACCCTTAAAAATCCACGGCTTCGATCGGGTTTGAAACCGCCAACTTGGGTACAACAGTCCGGTACGCTAACTTTCACCGTTACACCATCGCCGCCGACAATGATTGAGTGATTCATTAGTCGTTTTCGACCGGAAGAGGTGGCTGAGAACGACAACGCAACGTCATTGCGGTGTCTCTGACCGGGAGGTCCTTGGTCCGGGTGCCGACGCTGGAATTATTTTCGACACTAGCTAGTGAGGTATGTCAAATTCAGCCTGGGTCTGGAGGAGAATTCTAGCGGCCCGCTGCTCCGATCGGTAGTTTTCCGTGGGTTCTCCGATCAACACCAGGCGAATGCCGGAGCAGTACCCAACAAACGAGCACGGACCGCGCGGGCTTTCCTTCCCGTTTCTTGTTCTATTCTCCCCCTTTATAGACACATTTACATGCACTTATACGCACATACCACACATGGCCGGTAGGGAGTTTACAACAAAGCGGCTGGGGTAGTGTCCCGCTGATGGGACATACCTGCTTTGGGAAAACCCCAAAGACGACAGGTAGGTCGGCGTCGAATTCAGCGGTGGATGACTACGGCCACTTCCCGAGAGAGAAAACATGCACTATACGTACAGGACTAATGGATTTAGCAATTGACGCACCCGGCATTATTAATCAATCAAAAACTCACACAAACAAACATACACATACCAACAGACACAATTGATTTATTGATTGATTAGATGTTCGCAGCATGTCAATTGCTAAGGTCATTCGTCCTGTAACAATAGTGCATGTTTTATCGCGGGGGGAGGCGGTGATCCCCCATTGAATGGCAAACTCCGGCGCAGCCTTAGCTTGCAGGATGTTTCTCAACCAGATACATCCCACCATTGGGATACCACCCCAGCCGGGGCACGGTCTAAGCTGCCGAATGATTTCCCGACATGTGTGGTAGTATAGTGCATTCAAGTGTGAACGTGTACGTAAGAAGTGAGGATAGAACAACGAAGAGGAAGGAAAGGTTGCCCATGGTCCCTGGCCAGTTTCTTAGGATACGGCTCCGTCATTTGCTTCGTGTTGATCAGAGAAACCAGTGAGAAATTCCGATCAGAGCAGCCGGCTACCAAAACTCGCCTCTAGAAAGCGGTTGAACACGATACATCTATACAGCTTGTTTTGAAAATTCTGCATCTGTCAGGCCCTCTCGCTAAAAGGCACTGGAGTGTCATCAATTGATGCCTTGAGCTACATATATCGGTGCAACAGACATGAAGATGAGAGCAATGTGAATAACTCCCGCATGTACACAAAAACTGAGGGGGATTTAGGAGTGCACGACGAATCTAAGACTCGATTTACACGTTTCCTTTTGAAAAAAAATATTTTGGAAATTGCGTGCTGTGTTTTCTGGCTTTTGAAACTCCAGAAGTGACACTGCGCGAGTTTGCTAAAACGTTCATATCGTTCGTTAAGAGAAAGTGTGTAAATCGGATCTAATAGAGGAAGGAGAAAGAGGTGCATGAGGGTATCACACAATTTATGCATAAAAATGTACACTGGAGATATGTTAATGTTACTTTTTATTATATACGTTATTGGCGCTCTTTCCCTCGAAAGTCGGTTTCCCTTACTCTCAATTTTCCTCATCATGAGCCGTTACATCAAACGTATCAGCGAGAACAAACATCAAAGATTAGAATTAATTAGCTCCGGTTTTTTCGCAAGAAAATGGTTAACCTCTACATCGCAATCTATCTTAAACCATACTGAAGGGCAGGGTTCCCCAGAATGTGGGCGCCGGGTGAGGCACTGCGAGCCCTACTCCGCCACCAATTCGGCTGATGTCGGGGTCCGCACCACGAAAAGTCATACGCTCCGGCATCTGTGCTTTATTGAATGAATGTCAAACTATTTCAACTGATAAAATAACGCTGCCGGGCTTACGTGTTAACAAAAAAGGAAATAGTAATAAAATTCTTAACTGTAGACAAAAATGTGTAAAACAATGCGACAGTTTTCACATCATCCTAATGGTTGCTTGCTTTACTACAAACTACTGTAGTTTTTTAATTAACAGAAACGTTACACATCAAGTTTTTGCCTCCCTGCCACTGACGATGAAAAATAAGCTAGTTCTCAATCTGTTACAAAGTCCCGTCCTTGCCAATCTAGTTCGACTCCTTTCTACTTCGAAAGAGCCACGTCGTATGCAGGGAAGCTGACACGGATCTGGGGACGTCCCGATTCTACCGATTCTATTCCAATTCTGGATGCAATCGATTCCAAAAACCCGGAATTTAATCAAATGAATGCATGCGAGTTTTCATTCACTCGATCTTAGATAAAGTATTGTAATCACACGCCAGAAAAACGCCAATTTTCGACAGAAAAACTTATTGACGGGCCCTAGTAACGAAAAAGTGGGTAGTTCTTATACACAGTACATTACTTCGTCTAAAACGTTTCGTAATGAGAATCCATGTTTTGTGAGTCCTTGATACCGAAAAACCGACTGGCGGCAAAATATCTGTCTCACTGTCTGTGGTCAAACGCTAGCGCTTAAATTGTTCAGCCGATTTTTTCCCAAAATTTATATTCCCAAATAGATTTAAAGAACTCAAGGTTCTGCAAGTTTAAAACGGACGATTTAATTTTGCAGGAAACTTTACGTAAAGTTTCAATATTTTCAAAATTTTCTAAAAATGGCAATTTTTTTTGATTTAAATTTGTTGTTAGTATAAACAACGCCTGTTTTATTTGCATCGAAATTTATGAATTTTCAAAAAATGCATTTTAACTCTGCTTTCCTTACAGTCATGTTTAATTGATCGAAAAAGTGACTATATTCATGTAATTTTGAGTGAAATATAGTCAATTTTTGAACGATGATTTTCTCAAGAATGGCTCCAAAATGAATCTTTAAATGTATCTCTTAATCCTGGTAGGCACAAAAAACGCTAGTCTTATCTCTGTCGAACACTCAGTATTTTGAAAATTGCAAAAAGGTAATATCCCAAAAGTACAAATTTGAAGCTCTATATTTTTGTTTTAAACAAAATCTGTATAAAAAATCAGATCTTTAAAAAGGTTACGCACAATATTTTAAAATAAAGTGTAATTATAGCGTAATTTCTGCTTGAAGTTAGTGCAAATTTTTAAAAAAATCATTTATTTTATTCAAGAACCGCTCTATATTTTTTCAAATTGTTTCCGCGGAGAGAGCAAGGAACGCTTAAAATAATGTTACAGGTCGTATTTTCATTGAACTCCTTTCCCGAAAATTGCAAATTTACGAAGAATGCGAGAGTGTGTGTACTGTTGTAGCAGCACTAGTTTATTATTTTCTCGCCATAACGTCGTAAGTAGAAGTACTGTATTCGTGCCCCTTAAAAGGACGAAAAACGTAAAATATCTTGTGCCGGGGTCTGGTAATGAAAAATCGGATAAATCTTGTTCGTACACTCGATTACTGTTCTCAAATACATGGTTGCTGTCGCAGTATCCGCCAGATACTTGATAAAAATTCCAAAATATATTCAAGTTTTACTTTCTCCTCTTACTTCCTAAGAAGTAATAAAAGAAGTATTGTAATCTGCGAAGGAAAACGGCAAATTTTTGCTTATTGTCGAACCCGTGAAACTAACTAGTGGTGCTACAACAGCACATATTTTCTCGCACTATTTCTAATTTTTAATTTTCGAAAATTCAGAGAGTTCATCGAAAATGAACCCAGCGCTTTTCTTTTAAGTTTTCCTTATTCTATTTTTGGAAACAATTTGAAACTTTTGATAGAAAAACAATTTCTCAAACAAAGTTCCATACTTTTTTTAATGTTTTAAACGAATAGAAAGGGGAACGCTTAAAAATATAGGTCTCATTTTCATTGAACTCTGTGAATTTTGGAAACTGCAAAGATTAGAAATAATGCGGGAAAGTAGGCGCTGTTGTTGCACCACTAAGGTTTTACCATATTCTTATACCTGGGACAACGATAAAACAGAAAAAAATTGCACACGTTCCGCGTCTGTACTGCGTCGACATTTGTTTGATATTGTACGGAGAAACCACAAAAAGCTACGAACTCAGCATGTGGCTACTCCAATTGTCTTCCAGACAGTGGATACATTTGGCTCAGCTAGCTAGTAGGTAGCAAGTGCTGAAACTCTAGACCCAAGTATCGGTACTCGAGTCCTAGAATCTGCCCGTGTACGATGTTGCGGACAGAATGATGTTGCCGCTTGGTATCGCTGCCTGTCTTGCAAAATATCAGTTGCGGGACAGACAGAACAAATGTAACAATAGGGTGTTATGCTTCTTCAAGAGAATTCCACTCCATCATGGAATGCAACACTCTTGTGAAATTTATGACAAAAGTATAATTTGACATATAAGGTGCATTTTGAACCACTAGAAATCAACAGATACAGATATTCCGAATTTTTTGTTGAATCTACTAAACTAGAATCTCCAAGAACTGGGAATTAATTAATTTTAGTAATGTAATGTTTATTTTAACATTGTACATAATTTTGAACTATAAAAAATAAATTGTGGAAAAATCAAATGCTAACTTTTTTCTACTCACAGAAACATTCACTGAATTTCAATCCATTTGTATTTCAGTATTATTATAATATAAAGTAAAATGATTTTGATATGTAAATCCATTTACCCGATAGCGCTATGAATATGAAATAAAAATACACTACATGGTGATTAGTCTGTTAGTGTCAGAACACTGAAAATGAGATTTTATGCATCCTTTCCAAACAGAATACTGATATATACAATTACAACCGCGACAATTGCGAAGACATATAATAAGATTACTCAAAGAGGGAAACCGTCAGTAGCATTTTCTGTTGACATAAATTCTTGCCAGCAATTCATCTTTTGTAGATTTACTTTTTAGAATGTTAAAAGCTAAATTGTCTTTCGATTAATTTCTAATTTGTGATATCTCGCATCAAATATTTCTGGAATGAATATTTTGTATTCCTATTTTATACACAAGATTATATTTGATTGCTACCAGAAGGCTACTGAAGAGTTCGATTCCTTATGAGGTAACCAATGATTTGAATAATTTACTTTTGTTGTAAAGAACCTACATGGTCCGATAATTATATAATAGTCGTCACGCAGAAGATATTTCCGTCATATGTGTAAGATAATAAAATTTGGCAGAGTATGACTAAAAATGTTTCTTATTGTTTCAGATGATAACCAGGAACTGCCTCTTAACCTGCCTCTACTGTAACCGACCACCATGATTTTGAAACGAGGTCTCACGCATCTGTCAATCAAACTAGTCAGTCTGACGCAACCAACAAGTACTTGCAGAGGATATTTTTATATTACAGTACTGTACTGTATTTTATTTTTATTTACTTTCAGAAAAACACCGACGTAAAAGCTATATGCAACGTATGGTGGAGAAATATAATTCGTGTATTTTTTCCTGATCTTGAGTATCTCTACTCTACCCTTTTACTGCACGTAATGAGAGATTTAGTGTGAGAACGTGAGATTTAATGCCTTGTTTAGTAATGATTAATACATCTTCTTCTGCTTCATGGTAAGCCACTGAAAACCCCTTCCAACTCAAAAGTCATCTTTCCATCTTCTTTTTGGGCGTCCTACATCCCGATATCCGCGATATCCGAAAAGTTTGAAGTTCTATACTATTTGTGTTAATTTTGTTATTTCCATTCTATTGATAAAATTCGCCCATTGGCATTTGTATTTCTTAATGTTGTCATTTAGCTTGAACATTTTTGGGTGGACCTTATCTCTACATTTGAAATGTGATCTGCCAAAGTATACCTGCTACACTTCTCAGGAAGCGCATTTCTGACAATTCAAATCTTTCTTTCTCTGCTCTGTTCAATACTCAATTTTCACTACCATAGAGCAAGTCTGTAACTGCCATGGATTTATAAAGTCTTAATATTATGTCTCTTCGTCCTTTGTTTTTTCAAAATCCATTGAATGGTTCCACAAATATGTTGAAATTTATATAAGATGCATACGTACTGGAATTTTGTACTGTCGTCCTTTATCTATATTAACATGTATTGAGTTTTTTTCCCAAGAAAAATCTTCCAGAGTAGGTTTTCTTATTTAGACACATGACATTAACGTAAAGTAGGATATATATGCTAAATTTTACTGATAAAACAATTTCAAATGTACATTTGATGGTATTGCGAGAACGGCGATTTGACCCCGGCTAAATGTTGGGCTGGGTGCCGGTCGGGGCTACCTGGGATAGGAGGGAGTGTACTGTCACACAAAATGGATGGCTCGCGTCAGCAAACGCGCTACCCGGGCCCCACTCGCCGGCACTCCGTGTTCGATGAGGAAACTGTGCCGTTATGCAGCTCGTCTGGCAGACGCCAGTCCAGAAAGAGCACCTTCCGCGGATGGATTCCGCGCCTCGCCGCCGTCCGCGCCCCGGGTGCACGCGCTACCGGCGACGGCCTGATAGGCGGGGAAATTTGCACGCGTGCCGCCTACCGCGGGCCGGCGACGCTGGCCCAACTTCTTAACCAAGTTGCGTCAAGTCACGAAAGTTAAATAGCTCGAATCACGGCGGGTTCCCGATTCGCTAATCGTTTGGGGTTCCCTAGACACTAACGGCGCTGAGTCCCTGACTAATAAGGGCACAAGGCAATGACACTGAATTGATGTTAGAGTGACTTAATATGTTCTAGGAAAATTACTCGTCGCGTCCAATGCCAAAAGGGCGTGGGGACGCTATTACGCATGTAAGATAATTTAAAAAATAATCCAAACTTGTTCTTAGGGACTGGCTCTAGATTTAGGTTTATGCAGGAAATCGCAAAATAAGTGTTACAAACTTCTAGGGTATGTAGGGAGTCGAAGATGATTATATTTTGGCAATGACCGTGTGATGGGAAATCCTATATGATAATGTTAAACATGTGTCATTCGCTCATGATCGGTAGGCAACTCATCATACCCTGGTTGTTCACAGGTGCCCAAAATTTCTTTGAGTGTCAGATCGAGTATTTGCCAAACATCAGTGTGGAATGAGCCACCTAAAGATCGGAAGCAAGTGTCACACGACTTATCTCATGAGAAAAAAGTGTTACAACTGTGTATGATGTTCACTAACAAACACATAAATAGGGTAGATAGCAATGTAATACATCGGTTTATGGAATAAATGAGAAACTGCCATCATGGCCAAATTTGGTATGTTTAAAGGATGTTTCCGAGAGCGTAATTTTTACTTGTGTTAACAATAGCCCGGGCCTGATATTGGGGCTACAGGCAACTTCTCAACAAAATTTAAATGAGAAGTTTATTTTTTTAAAAAGTTTTGAATTCTATAAAAAATGTAAGAATTCTTGTCCGAATAATTTTTAATATTTTAGTGAAATGACAATTAAAACTATGTCCGCTCATACTTTGTCAATTAAGAAAAAAACCTTTTTATCTAATAAAAGTCTGTGTTACAGAATTTTTCAACAAAAAATGTCTGTAATATTAATGACAATGGCAATGGTAATGATATGAATGATTATTGTAAGGCAAGTCTTACAGGAAGGAGAAAAAACATCGGAAGCTTAGTTCAAACTTGAGCTCACTCAACTTACATAACTGGATCTAAGGAGTTTTCTACAGCAAAGGCAAAGTTGGGGATATGATTATCGCGTTGAATGACAAGGAAGTGTAATTTTACAAAGGCAAAATTGTGTGTGTCATATTAGAAATTGACGTTTCAGAGTACGAAGGCTTCCGTGACTGGTCATGGAGTTGCTATTCTCTGTCTAAGCGAAGACGTATCGTTTTCCGAAAATAATAGAAACTAAACTTCAGCTCTGAAAAAGGGTACAAAATGATGGGCAAAACTCAGAGTTACCAGTCTACAACGCTTCTTCGTTTAACGATCTTCGTTTTGACATTGTGAGTGTGTTAGTTTCAAGAATACCGACAGGATAGATGTATATTAATAGTACCCGGTTACAACCTGTTCTAAACAATAGTGTCAGCCTTTGAGTCTTACCGTTCGATCGAAAACTTTTAGAATAAACAATAAATGATGATGTAGATAATAGAGGTTTAAAGGTTTTTTAGAATCCATTTGCATCAGTCACATGTCCAAAGCCCTCACTATTATATTATGAAAGAATGATAATGTATCAGAACTAGTCGAGTGAAAATTATTTCGTAGGGAGATACGTAGCTCCACTTAATCAGAAGCCCTTCTTAAATCTTTACTACCCTGTCCAATATGTCACACTTGAATTTAAAGTTAGTATCAAATTGATAGACAGGAAGAGATTTCGTAATTTAAAATTGTCGCAATAGTAAACAAGAATGCAATAAAGAAATTTAGCAGTCATTGTGAAAGATTGCGGATTGAATTTCTTTGGAATTTGATGGGTCCCGATTTGGAGAGCGATGATTTTTTTGTTTATTATTATCTGGAATTTTAATAATTATAAGAATCATAATTATGAGTTTTTATGATTGAAATTGGAAAGAGAGCAAAAATTGCATTAACCTTCCATGTTCAGGTTAGGAGGTTTAGTTGACAAAGATTCTTGTATTTTAAATGATATGCTCCCCTCATAAGCGATAATTGTGAACTTATAGAGACTTGTTAATTTACATTATTAATAATAACATTAATAATAAGTCGCAAATAATATAAACATAACTCAAGTTTGTGCTGATTGATAGAAAAAATGTCGCAAGCATTTTCGTATGAAGCCGCTACTCCGCCTCGCGCCGTTTCCGCTTGCGCGTGTACACCCCTTTCTGGATTTGGAGGGAAAATAAGAGTAGAATCAGGGAAAGTTGCTCTGCTCGCAGGATTACCGGAGTTCCCAGGCGGACAAGTAGCTCCTGCGGGCGCGATTCGACATACCTGCTTTAAGCAGCAGAAAGCAGGGAATATGCCAGAAAACATAACACTGTAATAGCGAAGACGGGCACGGGAAGTAAACCTCAGGTGACTGCCGCACGACGCTTTGTACAGCTCCCTCCTGCGTGATGGCCCTTGGCATTCTGTCAGCGGCGTCCGAGAGCAGCTGCTCGCAGCGGGGAATGGAAATGGGACGCAGAAGCTCCGTGCGGCCGCCTCGCAGTCGCCGGGGCGTTTAAAAGAAGTACGACCCGACAATTGCACGGGCTGCTCGAGTTGCGCGCGTCCTTCCGATTCAAAAGAGTCCTCTGACGCGGTTTGGAAGACGTGAGAGCTGCCTCGTCCGCAGTTGTAAGAAAGCCTCCGGGCCACATTATCCCGGAGTACAAAGCCTGTGGAACAATGATTGTGCCCGCGGCAGTACGCGAGGGCGCGTTGAAATGCCACAGCCAGGGACGTTAATGTTTCGCTTTTTTATTTTACTAGGCCGACGGAGGCTTGCGTCTTTCTCGTTGTTTCGAAGCGTGTACGGCGAGGTGATGTACACTGAAAGGCTACTCCTCTACTTCTACTACGTAAGAGCATTCACAGAAAGGCCATTGCAATTCGTGATCAAGTACCTCGAGTGGCTTACAACAATCTTACCTTTCAGTCAACTGTGTTTATTACGAAGCTGAAATATCAAATGCCAAATAAATACTGTGTATCTTACATTTTTTGGAACTTTCATCTCATTCTACGTAATTTCAATTCACGACATGCACATCGCGTGGCGGAATTGAAACCATGGCTCCAAAAAGTAAGTTTTGAACACAATGGTTAAAAAGTTGATTTTGCGAGGCTTAGAAGTTAGTTCCACATCCCAGAAGGCAGTTAAATATTGATTCCATACTGTCGCATTCCAACTTCATGATAATTTTCATTTCACGGAAAACGGTTATTCAAAACATTTTCGTTATTCACTCAAATATTTCACATTGCAGTTAAAGGTTAATTAACCAGAGCCACTTTTCCATGAAAAACTCGGTCGTGGTAATGGAGGTCGGCGAATTATTGCAGGATTTATCTCACCGATTTATATGCAGCTGGATATATTCGACGATGTCGCTTGAACTGATAAATCTGCTAACGTGTTCATACGCAATTTTCGTGTCCGTGGTTGAATAATTAATGAAATAACATTAATTACATTAAGATACATTTTGGAGGCACTATAATGAAAGCAAATCCTACACATGTTCCATGGCACTCATCAAACGACAGTTGGATTATAAACCAATTCCAATGACAAATTCAAATTGAACTCCATCCCTAAAAATTGAATGTAAGAACATTGTTGATTGAGAGCCTGTGTAATCCATGAATCAATGAATTGAAATAGTATATATTCATTTGGCAAAATTTTTCTACCTTCTATTTAAATTGTTTGAATCAGATTAAATTCTTCGTATGCTGTGCTTCAACACCACTTTATAGTATTCATAACGACGGTAACCTACATCAAAACTGGACTTTGTCCCGTACCCACCGTTGTTAATAAATAGAGGGCGAATTTTGAGGACAAACCCAAAAATGATCAACGCTCTTAAAATGTTTTAAAATCGCCCGAAAAGCAAAGAAAAGTGATGTAAAAAAAATGTGATCAAAACCTGTTCGGATGAACAACTCAAGCTGTTGGACATGTTTCTGGTGTAATCTTCGTTCATTTGTTCAAGTGAACCCAGCCTGCAAGATTTTTGCTTGGGCAGCTCTTTACCAGGAAATCTGTCTTTAGTTATTCCAAAATCGCCGAACCGATGGCGCTGATAGGCGTCAGAGAGACCTTAGATTACATATACATAACGGGTGATATTACAATTTATGAGCGAAGAAATCGAATAGGGTACTCAGAAATTCTGGGAGAACATTTACGTTCACATGTTTCTTTACGAAAATGATAAACGTGAGTGGTATTTCAAGAGTCTATGTGATCAATGCAAATTGTTTGTGTTATTTAAGTAGATATTTTGTCATTGGGAAGCAGAAAGAAACGTTACTTCAGTGATCAATATTTCTGTGTCTGGACGATTCAAAAGGGCTTGGTGCCACATGGGACAGATGATCCGATTCGAGTACCGCCAACATCACCAAAGAGTACTAACAATTCTTCCTCCGATTTGGAATCATAAAATGATATAAATAGTAAGGAAGATTCACTACGTTATATTTATTATGTAAATATAACTCTATAGGTAAAGAGCAGGAATTTACTGTCTGGGTAAAAGGAATACAAAAAATTAATAAATTGCCACTATTGACTCGCAGAAAGTTTTGTTCATTAGGCGCTTGAGCCCGGAGCTTTGTTGTCCCACGTGTGCGTTCCACGAGGAGTGGAAAGTGTATTCAACGTTTCAAGCGTTAAACCAAGAACAGGTTAAGTGTTATAACATGAAGAGAGTGTCTCCGGAATGCAGGAAGCATCTCGTTCGATGCCGATAGAAGACGTAATACAACAAAGACCACCGAACCAACAAACCCCAAGGTACGAACAATCAACTATGCCAATTCAATCCAACGGTAATTCTCAAGTAAAAAGCTACGCCAACGTGACTTCTAACATAATGTTCTCGAAGATCAGGTCTTAACTATAGAAACTACAGAAGGAGCAGAAATGAGAGAATGATTAACATTACCAAACCCACCACAATAAGATTTATCTCTTGTATTTCGAATGCGTGTATTTGTATTCATCTTGACTCCAAACAAACAACGAATCATCATTAATTCATATTAATGTATTGATGAAGTATGTCCATTCCTGTCAGAAAGAAAAAGGAAAAACCCTTCACATTCGCCAACAAATTAAGAATGATTGCTTTAAAAATAACGACCGCCGTAGACCTAGATCGTTCATACACGTTCAGAGATGTTATAAATCACATGGGCAATATTAATAATATAACAATATGGTCGATACGAACACATTGTGAAAATTACGCTCGATTAATTGATTATTTCATGTTTCCGGGCGCGTCAACAGCTATGGTAATTAGCCCGGTAATATAGTGCAGGTTTTATCGGGGGAGATCGCTATGATCTTCGCCCTCTGAATGATGAGATCCGGCGCCGTCCTACATGCCAGCTTGAGGGGTGTTTTTAAACTAGGTATCTCCCACCAGTACGGTATTGCTCCCACCGGGAAAACCTTTAAGCTCCCAACATGTGTGCTAGTCTAGTGCTTGTAAGTGTCAATGTGTGTGTAAGGGGCCATCCATAACAAGGAGGAAGAAGGAAAAAATGGCACGTGACCATTTTGTTAGGGTATTGTCCCGACATTCGCTAGGTGTTGATCGTAGAAACCCCGGAAAATTACCGAACAGAGCAGCGGGGCACTAGTTCTTGTCCAGACAGCAGCTGAATTCGATCACGTCATCTAACAATCGACATAAATCCTGACACAGTCGGGAGTTGCACAGTCAGTCATTTCAAAAACTTATAACAACGAAGTGAGAACAATGAGGACGTTTTCATAAGAAAAACGCCCGAAATGAGATACCAGGATTCATAATATATTTTCAAGATGACCGACTACACTGATTTTTATTTATTTTGTCAATGAACTGCGAAAACTGGTATGTGTCATGGGGGAGAAGTATAATCTACGCACGTATTCTTGAGCTCCAAAATCGCTTTCTTTCATTACCTTCTTTTTGCATTACATCTGAAGCGAAAATAGTTGAATGACGAATAAAATTTCTATGAAAGCAAAGATAGCAACATTTAAAAACTGGATACTTTCGCTCCCGGGTAAGGTAAGTCTTATTTGCATTAAAAAACAAACTACATATTTTATTTCTTAGTATTATTAACCAAACAGTAATCGGTATTCCCGGCTCTGCTCCTTCCACAACTGGCAAAAACGGAAAAAGGAGTTCAACAAAACCTCCGCAAAATGAGGTTCCAATTATGATTACAACCACAACAAAAGCAGTTTCAGCATTTGCTGAATGGCTCAGGGAAATTGAACGGAAACCTGATCAATATAGGGATCATTCACACAGAAACCGAAGTACATTACTTGTTACTGACATATTAAGTATTTTTAAAGTTATAAAATACAAATGTAAACTATTATATATCATATATCAATGTATTGTATATGATTGTTAAAGTGATATTGTATTATATATCATTGATAAAATAAATATTATTTTTCTTCATTGTGGTCAGTAAAGTCTGTAACTGTATAGAAACAGTTTTATAGCAGAAAAAAAATCTTTGAATCTTTAATTATGTATCGATTTTAAATGTTTAAGGTCGTCTGGCAATGTAATAAAGTATTATGTGCGGTTTTTATTGTGAGCTGTTCGTACTGATATCAAATGAATTTGATTTCTGCGACGTTTGTTGTGATACTCGTAATCAATAACATTATTGATCGAAAATTGGTTCCCACAGTTATGTATGTCAGTTTTGATAATAATTGCTGATTCATAAATAAAGAGGCAAGACAATGGCAAGATTTCAAGCTCAGCGAAGAGAGGCTTTTAGAAGTTAAGCGGATGGCATTTGCTAACTACTTTATTCCTGCAAGGATCTTCTTTATTCTTCAATCTATAGGATTGTTACTCAGAATACTATGTCGTATCTCAAGCGGGAAAGTACATGCAACGAGGTGCATGAAGGATGTCAGAATTTGAAACAATTATGAAATGTAACATTATTAACTTAATGTTAATTAACTTAGGTTGGAGTTTAATTCAGTTGCATGAATATTGTCTTTGCGATTTAACTGAAATAAGAGGCCCAGAAATTTTGTTACTTACATAAGCTAATTGCGTATTATTAATTTTTAATCGTGCAAGCTATTGCCGGTTTAAAACGAAAACATCGATTGAAACAGTTTTTTCCTCGTTAACAATTAATTTGTTAATAAAAAACCAACGTGAAATTTCTGAAACCGTACAATTTATTATTTTTTTTGCAAAGAAACTCGTGTTGTCAGCAAGCAGATCTGTCCTTTGGTTATTAATGAACGAGGGAATTACAAGTACTCATAAAAGAAAAGAAGACAGTACCTAATATAAAACCCGGGGAGGGGGGTCCTCTGCTCAATTGAAGAAAATAGAAAAGATAAATAGTATTCTTTCGTGTCTGTACGGCATTTATTATCTTTGCAATCGACGTTGAAGGTATGGATATATCCAATCCAGTACAATGTCACTAATTTTGTATGGAGATAATTCTGAGAAGAAATTTTATGGACAATGTCAAAAGCTTTCAAAGGATCCAAAGCTACTCCAATACGTGATTCATTTTGATGAAGAAATATCTTTAAGAAAAGAAAAATGGCTTTCCTTAGATTTTGATTTTCTAAATCCACGTTGCGAGTCTGAAAACGCTTTGTTTGAGAAAAGTGATCATTAGCATGTAAGAAGCATGTCTCACATTTTTGAGAAAACTGACTGAAGAGAAATTTACCGTTAATTCTGAATTTTATTTTTGTTTGCCTTTTTTTAATGGCTTGATTTTTGCAGTTTTGGAAAATCTGGAAATATTCCCGTGCATAAATAAGCATTGAAAACATGAATTAATGGATGTTTAAGCAGGTGCACAAGTTTTTAAGAAATATTTCAAAAATTCATCTAAACCAGCGGAATATTTATTTTTAGTCTACTGATTATTCTGAATATTTCGCTGGAAGAAGTTGCGGAAATTTTTCAAAAAACCATGATGAAAATTTTTTGGAACATATATAATGTTGAATTTAGTGGTTTTAGTTTCATCGTGAAATAACCTGCAATTCTCGAAAAGTGTTGGTTGAAGAGAGTTGCAACTTTCACAGGATTGCATATTTCTCTGCCATATACTTTAAAGCAACATTCTATACATTTCGAGATGATGTGGTGGTAGTTTTTACGACATTCCACATCACTTTAGTTTTGTTACTAACGTTAAAAATATCGTGATGATTTTTCATTATTTATGTCTGTACTATTAATTTACTTAAAATGCCTTTTTATTTTTGGAGGTAGACAAGCAAACCAGGTTAAACGTTATTGTGTTTAAAAATAAAGTAAAGAATACATTTGCTTTTACAAGATGTTCAAATTCCTTGTGTTATCCAAGTATTGCTTTTCCGTGAAATGTTTAATTTTCTCTTTTAAGAGGAAAGTTCGCGTGAAAGTGGACGAAAGGTTTGAGAAAAATGAATTATATTTTTCGTTTGTGGCAACATGGTCCCATGGCTCCTGCACGAAGTAGTCCGTAAATAATTTTATTTTAGCTTTAGTAAATAATCTACAAATGCATGTTTTATTAAATATGTCAGTGCCCAGATTACAAAAAATTGTGTGAATTTGTGCGTGTTGTTCACACTAAACTAGAGCCTCCGTTATTGTATCTAATTGTGGTTTTGTAATTATGATTTGATCTATTGTTTTTTACTTAAATATATGCCGTATTGGTACATTCACTGTAATAACTAACTTAAAATTATGAATTAAATGGCGAAACTGCTCATTTTAGCTAGATTCACTCAGAAAATCAATTTTGAAATCTCAAAATACAACAGTGATTACTAATTTAATTCATACTTTTAAATTTTGTAAGAAACAGAAATACTTTAAACATTGCTTTGTTGGAGTTTTCTAGATGCAAAGTTAGACAATTTTGAGCGTAGTAAGATGTGAGATTAAACTTAAAAACATTTTTTTCTTCCTCCCTCTCTTGTGTCTTGCGTTTTATTTCCCTTGTTGTTTGTCATTCCTACAACCCAAAACATTTTCAATTGCATACAAATTGAATTGTGACAAGAAGGTAGAATAAATATTTCTTACGTAAATACACGAATCCTCATCTGAAGGTCACTTGTTGATTCCCACGTTCGATTTTAGAATTCTACAAGACAAAATCTAGGAATTTAGAGTGTTTAGTTCATTCTGAGGTAACCAAAGTTCTGTAAAGCAAAAAATCTATTTGTCTTAGATTGCACTGAAATGCTACCTCGATAAATTCAATTTTATTTTAAAGAGATTGAAATTATGACTCATTTTCGAAGTTTTTGTTTATTTATCTAGTTAATTTTTACCTCAAGTGTGGTCGAATTAAGAATCGTGACCTAGCAGTGGCAGGGGGTGAGGCAATAGGTACAGAGGAATGAATAACGAGAAAGGTAGTATAAGCTACAAGAAAGATAGTACAAATAACGAAAAAGGTAGGAGTGCAGTTTTAAGTAACTAAAAGTTTCACCCAATGACTCAGGTCTTTTCCATTTAAGCCAAAATGTTTTACATATTATACGTGCGCGCGCACACACACACGCACACACACACGCACACGCACACACACGCGCGCGCGCGCACACACACACACACACACACACATATATATATATATATATATATATATATATATATATATATATATGTCAAACCAGAAATTTATATCAAAAATGTCAATAGCATTATTTTCATTAAAACATATCACAAAAATACGTCTACGTAAGATGCAGGGATCCGAGGTTTAAATTTCTGACGAAAGATGTGATATTTGAGATGAACAAAGCGCGATCGCGGTAAGATTAAACGAGTTCTCATTTCCTCCGTCTTTCATTCCCCCATCGTTGCTTCATCAATTAAACCTTACCTTCATCATCCAACTATCAATCAAAATTATTCATCTCCAAGTATGGGCGAAAAGGATCTAAGCGAGCGACTAAGGGTAACGGAAAGAAAGATTCAGATCCAATGCTGAAGGGCATTGGAGGCAGTGCTCGTTTTTACTTTCTCTGACGGGCAGCAATACATACTTACCTTCGTAAGAAAGGATTCTTTCCGTGTGCCGGAAAACTACGAATTTGTGGTCGCTCCTGGTTACGGCTATATGGATAAATCACATTTTGTAGTCATAATCCATGTTTTGTGCACCTTGATAGCGAAAATTTGATTGAGGGGCAAAACGTCTTTCTGACCCTGACTAGCCATCAATTTGTGGACAGTGCTAGCGCCAAAACCGTCCAGCCAATATTCTCCAAAATTGGCATTCCTATATTAATTTGAAGAAACACGAAGCATTCTGAGTTTCAAACGGCTGTGTTGATTCTTTCTTAAGCATTCTTTACATAAACCATCAACATTTTCAAAATTTTCTCCAAAGGCATATTTTTCATTTAACTGTGTTCCAATGTCTCTTAAAAGAGTGGCACAGGTCACAGTTTCGTTGAAACCAGTTTTTTCGAAAATGTATGTGTGTTTATTTTTCAGTGTCTCTGTCCATTTGCCTATGTTTTTCTGTGTGTATATGTTTCTGTCTGTGTCTACGTCTGTATTTTTTGGTCAAATAGGGCAATGTACATTGAATAATAAGCCATAGGTTTGTTTTTCATCAAAACTCTGGAATTTCAAGTTTTTGAACCTGTACTGCAACGTGAACATTGACGCTACAGCTTTTTAAAAGCAATCTATACCTCAATTTTCGATTTTAAAATCATTTCATTAACTTTTTTTAAAAAAATATCAGTAGTCTACGCGTAAATTTGAATTATAATGCGATAGAAGTACCGCAACATTAAGAGTTCATTATAGTATCAGAAATGAAGCGATTCTGTTCGCCGTGAACGTAAACTAGCGTGTTCTCATCAGCGCTCGAATTTCAATCCTAGTTTGCGTAAGTATTACAGATACTAGGCCTTAAATAGCGGGACGTCCTTCGTGTCGGCGGACGAAACGGCAAAGGTGGATAACTAATGCTGGAGGCGCCATCAGTTCTCTCGTCTCCCTTTATCGCTCAAGAGTTTCGATTAAATATCGTAAACGCATTATTTATTACACTTTCAGTGAAAGAGTAACTGAACTAAATAATAAAAAGAACTTATTTTCTTCTATTTCAAAGGGCTTTATATATCTATAAGTAAATCGAGTAACTGGCCAGTAAGTATAACAGTGCCTTTCGAAACGACACTTTCACACGTGATTTCGACAACGATAAACAGCAAGGCAACGATGAATAACGAAAGCTGGAGAAGTCATCGTTTATCGCTCAAGCGTTTATATTAAATATCTTAATAGCATTATTTATTCCTCATTAAATGAATGGGAAACTGAACAATGTGTACAAAATAGTGTGACATGCTCTACGACGGAAGCTGAATTTAAATTTGATCGCAGAGGGACCGTTTCAAACCTCTGTTTAATTGTGCGACAGAATCTCATGGTGATCCTCACAAGCGAAACACTCGAAGCTACTAGCAAATTGTATGCTCTGTGCGCTCTACTGATACTACCGAGAACAGCCGAGAATGAGGATTACTAATAGTTCCGATCTTTCATAGGGACCTACGGATACATTTTATAGACCGATATGGAGCCCACTTATTCTCTGTGGCCGTGAATGCAAGCCAGTGAGAACAATCGATAATAGAATGCGCTTTGTGTGGCTCTAGTGGAGTGAGACTCACATGTAAAGGTGACGGAGGAGGAAACGCTGAAATAGGTGGCGTCTGTTTGAAACGGCATTGAAGTCGCGAGAAAACCAAGTTGCTTAAATGAACTACAAAGTTCCGATCGCAAGCAAAGACATGTGCACTAAACGGAGTGTTTTCTTTACATAACATCAGCTGAGGTGGCTTAGGGCAGCAACTGATGTCACTGCATTGCCTCTCACCGGAAAGGCCTAGGGTTCGAGTCCCGAAGGTAGCAGGATTATGACTCTTGCTATAGCGAAAAGTTAAGTTCAGCCCCTGTCTGGAGTAGAATTCTCGCAGCCGGTTGTTCGGATTGGTAGTTTTCCGTGGTTTCTTCGATCATTACCAAGAAATGCCTGATGAATTTTCCTAATTGAAAAGCACGGATCTTACCTTTCTATTTCTTGTTATCTCCTCTACCCTTTTACATACGTACATGATCCACACTCCCATAAATGTCGGGAGACCAGTGGATATATGTGTTTCTTCTTTACCAGTCATGTCATGTGCTTTATTCTTCAACAAGACCATGTTATCGATAGTTTCAAATAATTACGTCCACTTTGACAATGAGATACATTTTTATCCAGCTAACTCTTTAAATATAATAACAGGATGAAGAAGGATGGAGGCGTGCAAGACGTGCAAAACCTACTAATACAAAGATCAAATACTACAATTTATCTTCTTGTGTCCGCATAGCATGCAATCATGTTATATTTATTGTATTACTAAATGTTACAGTCTCTGGAGTATTCAGTCCAAGGATCGTAAAAATCTACAGAATGTAAAAGCATTGAAATTTGTTGGAAATAGAATTATAGTAAAAAAAGTACCTTTGAAAATTCTTGTTTTACCAAGAAACGTGTTGATATTATTAAGAGAATGAATTAATTTTTACATTCTGTATTTTTATTTTGTTATTGTTTAGAGTATTATAAATATCATTCAAATAACAATACTGTCATTAGATTATTTTAAATGGTATTTTTGTTAATTGCATTTATTTTAAATGGAATTGATTACACGATAAAATCTAAGCGGATTTATGGCATGAAACAAAAAAACAACAACATGCGTATACTTATTGATTTTACAGGCTCAAGCAGTATGTTAAAGCAAGGATTAGTTTAAAAACAGAAATCAATACTCAAATATAGTCGACCCGGTAGTGAGGGAGATAGGAAATTCCCCATTTACAGGGACACCTTGATTGTGGGTTCAAATCCTGCATATGGCTTGGTTGGTTTTATCATGTGTTGGTGGCGTGGCGAGTTTGTTTCCATTCCCACGTATCATATCCATCGTCCATTCTTCCATAATCAACCCACACACCCGGTCTAAAAGAACTGAAACGGGCCTACGGGTTATCCCGAAGGCAAAGAAACATAAGGCATGTTGAGTGGGGAGTTTCAGTTTCCTCAGGCAGCCTCCTTGTGTGGAGAATATTTGCATCATTCACGGCACTGAGATACGGGACAGAGAAGTAACTATTAGAATTGGCAAAGCAGGCGTCATTCATCAGGCAAAGAGAAGTATTTCAGGTAAGTGAAACACTGCTCTCTGCAAGACAATGTGCTTTTTTCAACATTCGATTGATTAACAAAAACACTAGTGTAAAGAAGAAAATAAAATTATTGCCAAACTTATGAACAGACATTGTTACTTTTCTACATAATCACTGTGAATATTCTAGCATTTGTCTATCTGCGAAGAAACGTTTGCATTCCCTTTTTCAAACATTGCCGACACAGATGTCGGGCGCTAAGTCGATCTACACATCGAATGATCTAGCACGATCCAACGGTCCCAGATGTTTGATTGCGCAGTATTGTAATGGTCATGGTAACTCATTTGTTTGCAGGTTTGTACCGTATACTCGGCTCATCCTTTTGTGAATTTCTGTTGCACTATCCTCTTCTAATTACAAAACGAGAATGGCACGACGCAACTCGTACTTGGCGGAAGCGTCAATCGTATCAGCCTTCTGCACGTGACTACATTTCAGCTGAAATTAGCGATATGATAGTCGATATTGGTAGGGGATATGAAAAAACAGATGCGCAATCACGCACTACATATCCACAAATCCTCCTACTTGTCTAGCGGTTTAAAGGATCGATCGGAGGTTGAAAAGAACTGCCCTCGTACGTAGGGGAACTGATGTTCCTGGTACGCCGCGCTTACGGGAGGCAGTCAGAACTCGGGGCGCTCAGACAGGAAGGTAAATAGCGACTTAAGTAAATTAGTGGTCCTCCAACAGCATTTACTTTGCTTTATTCGTCACTGTCCCGTCACACACACGAACACATGAGACAGCCAATATGTCAGAAACATTTTTTTCAGAATCAAGGCCTCGTAAAATGTGAATTGTCTTCAATAGGTATTTGATAATATAATTTACCTCGTGTGAAAGCAAGAAAATACAACTTGTTTGGTATCAGGGTTACACGAAATGTTTTGTAAATTTTTACTGCAGTATTAAAATATTTTTTCTATACTACATAAGTAATAAACGAGGAAGAAATAACTGATATAAAAATATAGTTTACAAAAAATCGTCGGCCATCTCACGAATGGTCATATCTCACTTTTAATCTCACAAAATCCTAAACAAGTTGTATACAGGAAACTACTTTTTACTCCTTTGGCATGTGATGTTATCGTCATATACTTGTTTGGAGTAAATTGAAATCACCTGCAAGAAATTTTGTTTCCAGTATCCAATTCATTTAGGATTTTGTGAGCGACATAAAAATGAAATATGACCTTTTATGAGATGATTGACAAAATGATAACACAAATAAAAGCTATTGTTTACTACTAAAATGGCAATAAATTGGCAAATGTTCTGTGGTGACAATTTGATTAAGGTGATAATGTCATAGGCCTTTCTAGCACAAAATCTATCGAAGATATTCGTATAACTTTATTTTTATGACTACATCATATGATCATTTTTTCATAGATGAATATAGATTTACCTGCCAAAAAAGACTATTTCTAATAGAAATTAGTGGTATCAAAAGAGTATGTATTTTCTCGCCCGTATTTTCACAAAATATTACGAGAAAACTCAAATTCCCAAACACTTGTACATAACCTGATTTCAAAATCTACATTTATGGAACAGATATCATTAAAGGAAAAACTCTATGTTTTATATTTTGGTTGTAGGAAGACTCAGAAAAAATGTTTGAACTTTTGCAATTTTAGAAATATAAGATCTGCACCATTATCTTAGACGTCCTTCACACTATCCAACAAAAAAATTTAATCATAAACGTTAGAGCAAGTTTTTTGAAAATTTGGAATATGACCCAGGAGCGTCATATAAAGCACCTCCGAAAATTAAAACATCGGTTTCAAATTCAGGGAGCCGCGACATCAGCTAGTTCGATTGGCGAACATTAATTTTGGAGAAAATCAGCTGAACGGTTTAGCCGCTAGCATTGTTGGACTGACGGACGGATGGGCAGGCGGACAGACGGACAGATAGGCGGACGAACAGACGGACGGACAGACAGACGTTTCCCCGTCATTCAATTTTTCGGTATCAAGGACCCAAAAAACATGGATTCTGGCTACACCACGTGATAGAGGTTTTTTTCTAAATTTAGCAACTGGATTTATCCATTTTTCGTTTCCAGGGTCCTGTAACAAGAGTTTTTCTGTCGAAAATTCCCCGATTTTCCGCGCAGCATTACATAACTTTCTTTCTACTCCGTAGTGAGAAAGTTAAAAACACAGGAGATCGTCCATCGTTTCATTTAAGATCAGTTAGGGGAATAAATGATGACATGACGTGGACCGCACATATAGCGTTCTGAGTAGTGGTAGAAATGGATCAATGAAGCGGAATCAGGGCATGTTTGTTCGCAACGAGCGCTTGGACAATTCCATTGTGAGGTGCGTATGCGACGTGGGAAAAACTGAATAATTTCTATTCTTCAATATAAACATAATTTTATCCTTTCAGTTGAGTCTGCGTACAGTAATGAACTTCGCCCTGAAAAGGGAACGCGGCAGAGCGAGGAGGTATTGCGTTTGGGGGGGAGGGGGGCGGCGCCCACGACGCGCACTGCCTCTCTCGGCGACACGTGCCGCGCATTCCGGCGCTTCGGCGCATAACCCGGCGACACGCGTCACGTGGGCGGGGCCTTGGCAGGCGCCCGTCGCCCTGTCCGTCCCACCTGCCTTTCCGGAGCCACCGCCTCGCCCCCGTCCCCCGCATCCCCCGCCGGCCTCGCCGTCGTCGTCGTTGTCCTCGTCGTGTTTTTCGGAGCTGCCGAGAACTTTCAGGAGGCATTTCCAGGTGCAACGCCAGAATTTACGAGCGCGAAATTGGAGAACACAGGAAGATGAACGCACGAAAATTGAGAGGCCCAAAAGAGAGGAGCAGCGTCAATCTGCTCTGAGGGCCGCACTCTGCTTCTCAGTGGCACCGCGGAGAACAAGAATCCCATTCCATCTCGCACTCGGAAATTCGTGAAAGAGGTCGTGGGAGTAACTTTTGATCATGTGTTTTTTGTTTCATTAGTTGTTGCAGAAAGATGAAATATTACCCAAATGAATATTCGTCTAATGCTGGGACAAGCAACGCACATTCGTCAGCCGATGGAGTCAACATGGATTTCATATTCGTCAGATGGTATTGTATCAAGAAAAACAACGTAGTTCAGTTTCTATGTGACTGAAAATTTGTCGTCAAACGCTTCTCTGATTAATACTTCCTCGATCGGACTAAAATATTGTATTATAGTAATGCTTTCCACTGACAAAATTTAAAACAGATATAAGAAATCAAATAATATAATAGCAAAATGAGTTGCATGAAAGGTATACTGGAGGGTTCATTAAAATAGAGATATTGAAGAATCTCTAGAAATAAACTTCATAAAAAATATATCTGGAAAAGATATTAATAAACAGTTCTGCGAAAACGTAAGAAAAATGAATAGCTGATGTACTTCAATCACAAAATGTTTCACACACTTCAATATTTCCTCTATCATGCTGTAAATATCGCAATTGTTTTTTCGTGAACATTGTTTAAGAATTTTCCAATTGACTAACTCCTCATTTCGATGGGAACCGTTGACAGCAAATATGCATTTGCTCATACACAAGTAAGTTTCGAGAGTGTTGTTACAAAGACGAAGCAGTGCACGACTCATGTTCTGCTGAGGAAATTTTTTAAATGAATTTTTATGTTAACTGATACTGTTAAGTTATGCCATTCATTCCATTTGAGTTAAAGCAATGACTTTTAGATTTGTGATTTTTTGATACAGTTCAATAGTGAATTGACGTTGTGTCGTTATGTAACTGTATTCAAATATAAAATAATCAATTTTATATGTTGTATTTGATTAATTTATATAATTTTAGAGAAATGCCTTACGTATTCTTCGTGTAATTAAAAAAAAATTGTAAATTTCATTCATATTATCATAGGTACTTTCTTGAACATTGTTAAGAAAGTATTTCTATGCGCAAGGGGTGAGTTTTCGTTTGCTAGTTATTTCATTTAAAGTTGTCGTAATTTCATTTATTTTTGTTAATGACATTCAAATGTAAACAAAACTTGATTTGACCAGTAACATTAAAAGCTAATGCTTAACGTAAACACAAAGTAATGGTTAACCTAAACGCGTTCATAATTCCTCGAAATGAATCATCTTAAGATTGGAACGTACCATGCTAAAACAATTTAATTCATTTGTATACGAGAATTGTAATTTCTGAATGTTCAACAACGTCAAATATCACTGATGTTATGTATTTCTTGTATTAAATGAACTTAGACTCCGTCTTTGTCGATCCTTCGCGGGCAAATTCAATTCCGCAAATCGTACATTCAGCTGTCTCCATCTTAACCGAGCACATCTCAAACACGAGGCAAACTACCAACTTAAAACCAGACTTTTTAAACTAGAGACCTCGGGTAATCTTCAAAATGAGATTTGGATGCTTATACTGGTATAACAGTTTTGGGAGTTCCGATCTTCTGGTTCCTCTCCATGGTGAAAATGAGGTATCTAAAATTCTAATAAAACATGTTTACTCAACATATTTTTCCTTCATTTGGATGTGAGGGAAAGGAGGAGTTAGGTATTTACTTGGCTGTCCGGGTGACGCCGCGTCCATGGCGAAGGTGCCGACGTTTCGGCTGCCATTCTGCGACCTTCCTCAGGGCGTAATGCGAGTCGGTAGGCAATGTTCCTCAGGGCGTAATGTACCGTAATCGGCAATGTGTTTTGAGCATGAAGAGTGATCTTTTCGAGGTTCTTCATAGTCTTCTCTAATATTGCGGAGGAAATATTTTAATTAACCCTTTTTTACGCAGAAACCTTCCATCAAGATTTTGTTTTTTAGTTTTTTTTTAAAGTTTTGAGATCCTTGTCTTCTTGGCATCTTAGCATCTACGGCCATCTTTAATGAAAAATCCAGTTCTGGGGTGGTTGACAATTTTTAATTGGAGGTTGGTTGGTGTCAATCAACCTCATCTTCTCTGCCAACTAACTTGCCAAACTAAAGCTACTTTTCCAATATTTTTATACACACTGAAGGTTAAAGCATTAGTTGTGTCCCCAGTTAAGAATTATCCTCTTAGTTTTCTCAAAATTATTGGGTTACAGAATTAAATTTGTTATGAGAAACTCATGAAGCAATTAGCTTTTTCTGAATAAAATCGTGCCTAAAAATGTCCAATAACTAATTGGTTCTATTTTTTATGAATTTATTTCCAAACCCAGAGATTTGTTCCAGTAGTGGTCTCTTAAATATTGCAAAATTTTGGTACTGGCCAGGTTGTCGATTCAGAAAGGGTCAGCTAATATTCTAACGTGAAACATGTCTGAGACAAAAAACAAAGTTTTAAAAAAGGCCCTTCAAGTTACAAATTCAATATTAATAGGATAGTTTCACCTTATTATTTAAATATAAAATAATGGAAAATAAACAAATTGTCTTCGTTCTAATCCTCACTACTAGAAAAAATAAGCGTCTCGTTCTGCAAGTTTGAAGGTAGGGGGAAGCTTTCAATTCTTATTTTTCAAATATTGATCTTGAAGTTGCCATTTCTGACGGAATAAACGCCACTGGGGTAATTCCCTTATTACTAACTATTTTGATAAATTCAAAATTCGTGACATTTATGTCTTATTTTCATATTAAAAACGACGTATTTTTAGTAACAACCTTTTCCTGATATTTCTACTTAGGTGCTGTGGGGTAGTCGTCAGGCCGGTGGCGTGTTGGGGAACCCATGTCAGGGGAAAGGTTTCCCTTCCTGTCATTCCCTTACGATAAGGGGGACTTGTACTTTCTTGTCCTCTCCTTCTTTCTCTCTTTTTTTATCTTCTTTCTCTCGTTATCTTCTTTCTTTCTCTCGTTATCTTCTTTCTTTCTCTCGTTATCTTCTTTCTTTCTCACTTTATCTTCTTTCTTCCTCTCTCTCTCCCTTTCTCAACTCCACATTGAATTGATTGGTACATCTTGGTTTGACGACATATAATGACTGAAAATGCGACAATGAAATATTCACTAATTTAAAAAATGACATAAGGTAGCACAATAAATATATCGTTTATTAATACAATCAAATTTGTCAAAACTAAACGGAAGATTCGTAAAACTTAAAAACCAACGAGTACCAACTAGTATCGGTCTCCTCTACTATATGTTGGTAATTGTTATTTGTGCAACGTTGGAATTTTTCTGGTCTACCCTTTACTATATGTGTGTGCTATACATTTCATACTGTAATACATTTTAATTAAAAAAACGTACACAAGAAATGTTCGGCATCTTATTGATTTCACTGGTCATACAAGTGACCTAGTAAGCAATATATAAAGCACATTAAGAAGCAAGCACATAAAGACACTAAGCAATATATAAAGTACATTATATGCCAGATATATTGCATTTATTACCGAACACTTTCAGATTGTCGTAACGTGACAGTAAAATAATGATGCTGATCACAAAACCGGCTACCCGAAGGCACTACGAGCCAGTAATCAACTTTGGAATTCTATATGCTCTGCGCCACCAATTAATTTCTGCCAACAAAATAATTAAAATCATGCAATTTCAACTCGGTATGTTTTGATGTTTCTGAATGTAATGTGGCTTTTTATTCTGAAGTATTAATTACAACTGTGTTTTCCTGAATATCCACTTGTACTACAAACAGAAAATTGATTTTCCCTTCATATATCAGTACGGTTTAAATAAAGTATTACCTTGAACATATGAAAACATAATTAACAGTTTGTCTCTTTATAGCTGCTGGTCATCAGTATATCATAGTACTGATATAAAGAGCAGCGAAGGCAATTAGATAATGCAGCTTACGAGGTCTCAAAACTTCAATTTGTTCAGAGTTGTACGACATTTTACAAAATGTACAAGATAATAAAGCCGTTTAGTACGTAATGTCGGATATCAGGATGACGTGGAATATTGTCAAACGCTTGGGGCACGTTGAGACAATATTTAAATATCACACTCATCACTTACAATGTTTGGTGTCCGCGGCGAGCAGACTATCCTTTCCTACTGACTTGAAATTCGAACAATTTGAGTGCAGAGGAATGCGAATACTAGCTGACGTTGCCGAATTGTTTGCGTCCCTATTCCTCTCGAAATAAGAACCTACATCGATGTGGAAACTCAATCTATGACGCAAATCACGTCACAAGTACCGACAGCAATCTTGAGTAAATTATTACAAATGTAACAAAATGTCCCTTATCGCTGCAGGATGCAAAGACGAAGAAACCAGCTAAACAGAATAGGATTATTGCAATTCGATTTTCAAAGAGGTTCGATAATTTCAGAAAAATGGTGTGGAAAGGAGAACCTCACTAAAATTTGGTAAAATAAAATAAAACTTGTAGTCATTAATTACAACGGTGCTTTTCAGTACTCGAAAGTAGTAGAAAGACGTTTAGTTACTGGATTCCCTACAGATTTATTGAAAACTTTTGCATACACTACCTTATGCATTTCTCGCTAACGAAACGCCATTTTTTGATGATTTGTATCATTTCGTCACAAGAGAAACTTGGTATGGGATACAGGCTTTTCAAGAGTTTCTTTAGTCAAAGACGTGGAACCTTTTTGAAAAGGGTGTTAGTACAATCTCGTTAGTTGCCAAGAGTGCCTACTTTAATGAATTAATCTTCCGTTTCGTTTGTCCACTGTTTTATAAAGTGTCCCTTCTAAATTAGACCTTTCATACGCAATAGTCTGATAAGTTCCATCAGTGAAGAATGTTAGTCATCAAAATGAAATGAGACCCAATTTTTAGTGCACTTTAAATACCTGGTGAACATTTACCCGTAAACAACTGTACATTAATTTCCTCTAACAACAATAATTTTTATTGAGGCATTTTATATTTCTTCTCATTTTGTGTCGATCATTTCAACTTGTAAGTATGCAATCTTCAAATAAAACAAAAATGTATTTTAATTTGTCATCATGTACATTTCTAGAACACTTTTTTATCAAACAAAAAAGTTTCACACTACTTTAAGATCTCCCGTCGTATTAATCTATTACCTTTACTTTTTGGATTATAATTAACTTATTTCTTCACAATAAAAGTTAAAAATAAGACTAGCTAAAAAATACACTTATGTGTTTCTGCTATAAACGAAAATATATAATTCAAACGAGTTGTTCGCAAGCTGAATTAATTTTTAACATTCGAATATAAAATGACGATTTGATATATCATTTTGTGCACGGTGTTTCACCGCGTTATCAGAAAATTTAAATAAAAATTAAATATTAATGACAAAAACAACACGCTATGCACGTATTCGCTCTCGCACAGTAGCAATAAGACCACTGGGAATTGTTCGTTCCAAAATCATACTGTTTGTAATTATTAATTCGTTTCATTGGATTTTATCTTAACAGTCGCATACCAATGACATACCTATACCCCGAGAACAATTCGGGGAGCAGTGAACGGCGGATCCGGGAACTTGCAATTGAATTGGAGGATTTTTTTATAAATGAGAAATTATAAATTTATTTGTCAACATATTATCAGCATTGTTTGGAAATTGTTGTTAACGTATTTTCAGTTTTTCACGAAAGGAAAAAGCATATATATTTTTACCATGTTTATGTAAAGGAATGTTACCGAATTTGCACTTTCCCCTAAATTAGACCTCATCTGTATTCCTATGCATCAGATTCTTTGGATCGTAAAAGTTGTCTCTAATGCTTATGGATGCTCTTATGAGATCGTCGGTCAATTTTCAGTGATAGTCATTTTAATGAGCATAATTAGTATTAATGGTTTCCCTTGAGTAACTTACTAATTTGGGCTATACATCGTAAACCATTACTTTACAGTGGGAATAAATGCAACGATTACTGCTAGACGTTACAAATATACACTGAATTGCTACAGAGAGGCTCCAGAACACTCTTCTGAATTTAAACACTTCCACTAGCTACCAAAATCCCAAGACATGAGCGTTATTGAGAATATCTGATAGGCTTTGCAATATACTGTTCAGAAGAGATATCGACCCCCTCGTACTCTAACGAGTTTCGGACAGCCCGGCAGGATACATGGTGTCAATTACCTTCAGCACTACTTCAGACGTTAGTCGAGTCCATGCCGCGTCGTGTTACGGCACTTCTGCGTGCTCGCGGGGCCCTACACTTTATTAGGTAGGTGAACCAATTTTTTGGCTCTTCAGTGTACTTCATTACTATCTGAATATGTAAAGGAAGGCTAATGTTTAATGTCTAAGTTTAATTTTAAAATATTGCTACTTATTCATAAAATAATAGTGATCGCTAATTACCTCAGTTGTTTTTAAATGATCTTAAATAATGACAAAAGCAATTATTGATGATGCAACAGAGCTTACGTGGACGCAACGTATTAGACGAAATAATTTGTACGTGGACGATACATATTGGAGCCAGATTTATCCACTTTTTCTTTACCAGGACCCGACGCGAGTTTTTCTTTTGAAAAATTGACAATTTTTGTTGCAGAATTACAATTTCTTTCTCTTCGGTATCTAAATTACTAATTTACACATACCGGGAGAGGTGGATCAGGGCATCAACTGATGTCGCAGTGCCTCTGACCGGAAGGTCTTAGGTTTGAGTCCCGACGCTCGCAGGATTTTCGACACTTGCTAGAGAGTTGGGTCGTATTCAGTCGCTGTCTGGAAGAGAATTCTAGCGGCCGACTATTCTGATCGGTAATTTTTAGTGGTTCCTTCGATTAATACCAGGCGAATGCCGGCGCAGTACCCAAACAAACGAGGCCACGGACCGCGCGCGATCTTTCTTTTTTCTTCCTTGTACTACCCTCACCCCTTACTTACACTTACATGCTTACACTTACATGCACTACACTACCACATATGCTGGGAGACGATTCGGGAGTCTCGACCTTGTCCCGCTGGTGGCAGATACCTGGTTGGGAAAACCCCCGCTAGCCTACAGGTAGGTCGGTGCCGGATATGATCATCTAAAACCTCCCGTGGACAAAATATGCACTACACTTAGGGGACTAACTATCTTAGCAGTTGATGCGCCCAAAATCACTAATCAATCAAATGTGTCTGTGGGTTCACTAAGTGTGTAACATACTGACACTTCAGGCACGAATCAGGTATGGTCCTTCAGCCTTAGCGACATCGTCTACCCAGGCCAACCTTGTTTCAAGTTTCCCCAGTGTCTTGTTTACTTTGCAGAACCTTGTTGTTTCACACGCTATTAGTTCTTTGCGGTACGCGTACGACAAGGTTCAAAGTAACAATTTCCAATAAATAATGAGTGAAATAAGTACTAGTTTTCATGTATCAATGCTGAAAAAAGTAAAGTAAGAAAATATTCTTTTTAAATACAGAACGCTCAATATAGGAAGTGAAAGTGTCTAAGAGCTCAAATACTTACTGATTCTAAAAAAAGTGCATTTAAATGCAGTATAAAACAGAGAAAAAAGTTTTATCTAGAGGAAACCGACATAATGGAGTAAGTTGCCTGAAGTCGCATTCAACGGCAAAATAAATAGGACATTGTTCACAACTAGTAATTACAAGTAACTGTTGACACTTATCTTGCCAACACCAAGCGCGAAGTGCCCTGGGCATGGACACCAACACTCACCAGTAGTTGGGCGGCGGGTGGCCCTGCGACACGCACGACAGCACGGCCGTCTCGCCCTCGCGCACGGGGCCCGACGCCACGCGGTCGCTGAAGCGGGGCGGCACCAGCCCGTGGTGCTCTGCAACAGGCGCACCACAGCTTAGCACACGACGGAACAGCTTACGATATTGCACAAATATAGAAACCTCTTTGGGGTTCGAGACAATCAAAACAATGTATATCAGATGAACTTGGTAATCAAATGTAATCTTGATGAAATTGTGTCCGTTATACATTTCGCGTAAAGGTTTCGTACACCTCTTCAGGTGTCGTTTTCCATCATTCAAATAGTACAGTTTAGCTATGATCATTGATAATGATAACGAGTACCATACCCGTTTTCTACGCATAGGCGAGGAAGGGCACTTGCATCTTTACACCCTCTTTCCAGGACAGATGTTTACGATTGTGGGATGACATTACCTTCTACTGCAGGAAGGAAAATAGGGAGATAATGGGGGGGGGATTGTTACGACAGATGAAATGATAATGGATCCGGTGATGAGATAATGTGGGGATATGGGAAAGCCAATCGCGCAACTATTATATGGTGAAAACAACACCGCCTTCGTGAGACTCAAACTCGCAGCTTTCCAATCCGCGAACTTGGCCGTATATACAATGTTTTGGATCAAGTATCTGCAGAAAAATACAAAGTCAGGTTAATGCCTTTTGGCGAGCCTAACCTATAGCTGCACCCGGCGAATCTAGCGCCTCCCCTCCTAGCTCCTTCCAGCTTTGTCCCCGATTTTGATGAAGAGTTGTAAAGCCCTGATCGCTATCAGAATGGGGCGCGCCCGTGGTGTGAGCTGCTTATCAGCGGCTCCTGCTCCGCCCCTCTCCGTCGCAAGGTTGTGGGGTGGCAAGGGGTGGCAACTCCTGAGACCCGCCGGCTGGCCGTCAGAGAGCTGTTGCGTCGTTGCTGCCCACGACGCCTTCTCGCTGCGGAGCGACACTCGACCCTCTTTGAAAGTGACGGTCAGTTCAATTTGCTCTCGCCGCCACCACTCCAAGTTCCTACGTCACGCAACGTCAAGCAAATGTTTCGGGACTGAAATTAACAAAGATCGAAGTTCACTTGATATATTTCTGAATAATTTGAAATCCATTTCTAACTTGAAGCTAATAAATATAATCACATAAATGCTGTGAGAGTATTCCTTTTCCATCAATTCGACTTTTGCAAGCTAGCGGTGTTCCAAGGCCTGGACCTCGCTTTTTATTTATTATATCAACATTTACGAAAACTGAAACATTTTTATATTTATAATAACAAGCACATAAGAAATCTATCGCACAATATTACTTGTTTATCTGTTGCCGGGAGATACGGATTGTAAAACGTATTGAAAATAGATCTCTGTCTAGATTGTATCTCTGACGTAGTTATCATTGTAATATAAAATCATCCATACGCCGATTACCCCTCAAATAATGTCCGTAGTTTCAGATCTAATCTAAACAATTGTCCTGAAGAATTTCCCCTTCCTAGTATCTTATGAGCGATCAATAGTGCGGAGAAGACAACCACGACAGATTCTCTATACAAGGCATTTTTCATACTTTTCTTGTTTATCTTTTAGATGTGAATCTTAAGAGAGATATTGAAAATCGATACACGGCGCAACGTTTCAGGTTAGTTTGGAAACTGGGTTTATCCTCTGTTGACCTCAGACCTTTCTCAGATACATGGAGAGAGAAATGAAACCAGTCTCGTCTAGAAAGAATTTGTAATAATCATTTTCCTTTGTCTCACTCATACTGAGAAATCACCATAAAAACTCAAAAACAGACATGAATCTGGGTTTCATTATGAAAACTCTTTTGAAAATATAAATATGACATTTTCTATTAGTGTTATCAATTTTAAATATTTCAGGGAAGAAAGTCCATCATTCACGTCAACTATGAAGAACGCTGCAAGATTTTTTAAAGAAAACATTTTTGAATTGACGTTTTTGAGTTGAAGAAAGCTTTCTTGAACTCTAATCATTGTCATTTAATTTTGGAGGCTAAATGAATGAACAACGCATCACAGAAAAATAAAGAATATTTACGTAATTCTAGATACTTTTGTTCATTTCGTTATTGAGTCCACATTTATTTACATTCATATGAGAAACATAACAATGTTTTATTGCTACTTTGATTGCTACTTTGTTGAATTATATAACTTATGAAATAAATCACTGACGTATTGGCATGTGGTGCAAAGTGAAAAAGCCAATCAAGTTAGAAACAGTAATAAAGACTCAAAAACAAAATAGAGCAAACATCGCAACTGTCTTTGCTGCGTCTCTGACCTGGAGGACCTACGGTTCGAATGCAGGGGGTAGCATATTTTCAATACTTGCTAGATAGCTAAATCGAATTCAGCCGCTGTTAGGACGAGAATACTAGCGATCGGCTCTTATGGTTGGTAGGTTTTCGTGGTTTATTCGATCAAAACCAGCTGAATTCTGAAGCAGTATTCTATTAAACACGTTACGGACAGCGTGCGATCTTTCCTTCCCCTTCCTTGTCCAATCATCCCACTTACTTTCACACACCTATGCACTACAATACCAAATATCTCAGGAAAGCAGTCGGGTGCTGAGAGCTTGTTCCGGCTGTGGCGGTGAAACGCTGAAGGAAGAGGGAGGGTGAAATTCCCCGCAAGCGGAAATGTAGTTTGGCGCTGGATCTCACTGATCAGCAAGGGAGGAATACAGCTAAGTCCAGAAACAAAACATTAATTACAAAAAAACATTACTTAATTGTGACTTCGTTAGCGTGGCTCTCACGACGTCGGTGTCGATTCGTTACGATAAAATCTCCGACCAAAATCACAATAAGAAAAGAAGAAAACAGTGTGCAACCAAAGATAGCAACCCAATATTAGTCAAGTTGAACACCCTTGGCTTCGATACTGTTTTGATAAACGAGTGAACAGCGCACTGCAAATAACAAGTTCTGCGCTCGAATACCCTATTTATCTATTTCAATCAAATATGGAGTATTTAATAATTATAACATTTTACACTTTCACTTTTTGAAAATACTCACTAAACTTTTGCGCCAAAATGTGCTCGAAAACTTCAATGTCTAATTTTTTATGGAACGTGATCATAAGACGTTCAGAAACCCATGTAGACGTCCCAAAATCTACCGTAATTAACACGAAATTATTCAAGGAAGCAACTTGCACGACCTGTCTCCACAAGTACTATCTCATGTTGTGTAAGTTATTCATGGCTTTCGCTGCAATGTCAGGAATCTACAATAGGTACAATGACGCCGTACAACAGAAATCAAGAGGATTTTATATCTAGTCCATAACACATTCAAATATATATTTCACAAAAGCATTATATTTTCCTTAAAAGCAGTATAAGGGATACTGGTGTAAGAGAATAAGGCAATTTTTCACCTGCATAAAACCCGTGATTTCTTGGAGGTCTGTGAAGTTTATTTCATAGGGTGCTTTGCTTGTGTAGCGAGTTCTACCGATGGAATTGCTCTTACCAGAGTTGTGCGCTAGTTGTCTCCAATTCCCGCCAATTACAGGCAATTGCCTGATCGCGAGGGAAAGTTCTATTCGAATGACTAACGATAATAGCAATAGCAAGCTCGTTGTGGTGGCGTGCCGGGCCCACATTTCGGAGTTTCCGGTTTCCGGCCGGCGAACTCGATGAATACAAGGAGAAATCGCATCCCGAAATAATCACAGTTCCATCGAGGGCATGATTGCAACGTTTCTAAATGTATTATGGATACGTCTGCATGTACTTAAAGTTATTCAATTTTCAACTAGTTTGCTGCAAGAATATGCTACTATTTCTGCAATCATATTAAAATAAAACAGAAGTTGAAGATCAGTTGTGGACTGTTTAAATCACATTGATATTATTTCGAAGAATTTGGAACTCACGGATACGAGCACACAGGGTTCTTTTAGTTAAAGAAAAAATATTTGATTGGGGTATTCGCAGATTGCTAAAGTTTACATGTACCGATATTCGATTCCACATTTCGGTCCTGTTCTTTCCTTTTTAAGTTCACTTTCCTAAGAATGAATATGAAACAACTTTTTCATTAAAGTGTCCTCTTAATGTGAATGTTTGTAGTTTTTTTTCTTTTTGGGAACATAAATGATACTAGTAAAGCGGATTTTAAAGGTAACTTCAATTTTCAACATAGAATTCTTGAGAAAAAGAAAAACTTCGTGAAACAAAAGCTGATATTAATAAATGTAAAAATTAACAGTTATTTTTTTTTTATTAAGAGTGTATGGTAGTTGAAATTCGCAATTAATAAAGGTCAACAAATATTGAAGAAAGAAATTTGCACAATACAACGGTCAAAAACGTACAGACCAAACAAACATCATCGTGAATAGAAATATCAGTACTACAAGCAACCGATATGCTGGTACGATACCACTTATTGGTTTTATTCTAGTCGCTGTCTCCCTCCTCTTTCAGACGGACTTTTTATATATAAATTCGATTTATTCATATTTAAAGTGATTTTAAATGTTTGTGTCATAAATGTTTGTGTCATTTTTGTGTCGCATCCCATGTAGTGTAAGAAGCTAAAAACTAATTTGAAGTTTCGTACATATACTTTTGATGGGAAATAAAATGGCAGAGATGAATACGGATTTACTCATCGCACGTTCTCATTCAGTTCGGATATGATGATATATTTTCACGTTACCGCGGATCAAACATGATAGTTGATCTTACTCATCCCCAGTTCGATGTGAAAATAAATCGTTAGGTCTGTTTCTCTCTTATGGAGCAACGAATGTGAACGTAACTTTCGGGGCGCTGTGTATGCCCAATAATAATTTGCTGCCGCTTCTGTATTCTTGATTGCTCATTGATGATGCAGAGCGTACTGTATTATATTATCGGACTGGTCAAACTGTTACGCTTGATGCATATCCATGACTTCACGCGCGGCGGCTGTAGTTTTCACATTACTCTAAGGCCCGTAGGGATGGATTTGTAATACAATTACTGCTTGGCAATGTACTCAGGCTATTTTCTTATTACTATTGCATAGAAGTAAGCATATTGATTAAAATTTTGCGAAAGTGCATGCATTCCCGCCTTAGAAACCGCACGGTTTTCTGGAAAAACTCCCCGGACAGTAAGTACTCAGTGTGGCATTTTTATGTAGCAGAAACAATAGTAAACCATCCAGGTGATAATTGTATGCATCTCTTGATGGAGCTTGAAATTCCATTATTGATTTGCCTCTTAATTTAGGTTGTGCTTGTGTGGTTGTTTTTGTTTGTACGGTTGTGATTGTGTCAAAGCTGGCTTACTCAAGAACAGATTCATGCAATACAAATAAGAATCTAAAATTCTGAGATCGCATGATAAAAAGTTTGAGTGAATCTAATATTTATAATGTAATTATCTATATTTGATTTGGATAAAAACTGATATCAAATAACTACTCCTTAAGGAAAAAAAGGCAGAAAATATAACATATATCAAATTTGGTTCCTTTTTAAACGAGCAAAACTCATTAACAGTCACAAGCCCTTGTTTAAATTTAAGAACGAACAAAATTAAGTGAAATGAACATTTACAAATTACTAGAAAGTGGTGGTATACCGCACCAGTCTGGGGAGGAGGGGTGCTGGTGTGATCCACTATCATTTCGCAGGAGCATAGACTTTCCCATGCCGGACCCTTCTGAGGGGTATGAAGCCAGGGGCTGTCAGCAGAGCGACAGACAAGTACCCGCCTGCCAGGAAACAACGCCTTTGCGTGCCGTCGCCCGTTACTCAGGACCGTCACCAGCCCCACTCGCCCTCTGCCCGTCCCCCGAGCCGGTCACCGCCGCCTGCCGCCTGCCCTTCCTCGCGCCGCCGAGCCAGCCCGGCCGCAAAGCTTTTCAGCCGAGCATCGCCCCTTCGCCTGCGAAGGCTTTCAGTCTGTCAAACTGCGCCCTCAGGAGGAACTTGCCCGCTTGGGAAGCCCGGCGCCCCGGCGAGCACGGGCAACTGCCCCTCACTGCGCTCTGATTTCCAGGTCTGTACAACGACTAAGAACTGAATTACGTTTATATGCTTTACTATTTATCACTATTTCATTTTTATTTTAGTTCGAAATTATTCCTTATACAAAGAATGTTTTACAAGGTAAATAATGCGTTTGAATTACATTTCTCCCCTATTTGTGTTTGTTTAATTAAAAGATTCAGTTAATTTTCATACATAGCAATTATGTGTAATAAATCAACAAGTCTATGTAAGTTAACATTTTTTTCTTTCTTAAGCTCTGGTTTCTGATACATGCGAGAGGAGTTTGTAGTTTAATTATTTCGTACAACAGTACTATACAATTAAATTTGTAACTCTTTTCTATTGCAAAAGTTAAGGAAAGAATACTTCTTAATATGAAATATTTCCAAAATGCCTTTATTCCTAATATAACTAAACACACTAGTAAAAAGAGGAGATAGGTGTTTCGGAGCTTAAGAAAATGTGCACAAATTGTACTACTTTCCCATACAGAGTGTTTCAGTATTTTTACACAACACAAATAAATGTTATTATATATTTATATAACAAACAAAATATTGTCTTATAATGTAATGAATTTTTTAATTACAGCCAGGATTCTAGATGTCATTAGATTATATTTTCTTTATAGATTATAGAAATATCAATTGACAGAATATATACAAAACAATTAAAATTTTAAAACAAAAATAATTTCCCAATAAGATGCAAGTCAATATTTCTCTCCGGAAGTTTTCTCTCTTTTTCCCTTCTCTCTTTCCATAGCATACAATGGTATATCTCATTCACAAATTTACCAATATCATGCACATCCGAGTCTTTGAAAATATGAGATTTGTAATTATCTTTTTAATAAAACTCACTAAGCATCCCAACAAAAATTTACACGCACGATTTCGTGGTCAGGGAATGCTAGTAGAAGTCATTACATCCAATGAAACTCGTTGCAAACTTTTGCTCATGAAACCAAGGGAACTAAAACTGTTTAACATTTTAATACTTTGGGGGCAAATAAATATTGTGAGCTTTTAGGTAATAATGTGCCGGGTGGTTTCTGAAATTTTGTAAATTTTACGATTCAATGTAGAGATAATAATGAAGAAAATATGAGAAAACTTGTAATATGTTATATATATATATATATATATCTTATATTATATATAGTAATTTAAATAATATGGAGAGAATTCATGGAATATAATAATAATAATAATACAAATTTATTTTAGAATCAAATATTCGTACCGGTGAATTAATCATATGAATTCATGCAACATCAGAGATTTCGTTGATCATTTTCAACCGAGGTAGATAAATATCTTTCTAACAGTTCTAGGAAAACATAATATGTCAACATTTTCTTTGAGAGAGACCCCGTCTTGCATAATTTTTAAGTAGCCCAAGTTTCAGGTAACACAAAAAGAACCCAGCCACTACCTACTTGAAACTCAGAGTTTTATAAATTTATGGTAATTACATTAGTCATCCCTTTCCCGTAGTGAGTAGATTACAAATACGTCAGCAGAGATGGCAAAGGGGGACAAACCGACCTCACGACCCCTGGGGAGGCGGGCGATGGAGGCTCGTGCAACGTGAACTCGACGCAAACTAGCGCTACATGCCCGCCGCCAACTACACACAGTGAGCGGCTGCTGTTTACCAATTCTCCCTCCTCCTCCCTTGCTCTCTCTCTCTCTCTCTCTCTCTCTCTCTCTCTCTCTCTCTCTCTCCCTCGCACGCTCCCTCCTTCTCCCTCTCTCTCGCTCGCTCCCTCTTCCTCTCTCTCCCTCCCTCTCTATCTCACTTCCACTTCCACCCTCTTTCCACCTTCTTTATCCCTCTCTCTCGCTCCCTCTCCTTTTCTCTCCCCCCCGATCTCTCTCTCTCCGAAGCTCTGGACCGCAATCAAGGGAAGGTCACGGAAAGCCTCGTATCAAACATGCATCTCATCTATGACTTGGGTCACAAACCACATGCACTCGATTTTAATTATTCACAGACGACAACTTCAAATACGCTTTGCTGCTTGGATGTCAGAGCAAAAGTTTTTTGGAATATGTAAGACACTTAGAGAATCGAAGAAAAATAATATATAGATGATGTACTACTGGATGTGTCACGTTTGTAAATCATTATTACGTTTCAGAAAAAGTTATGACACTGATTAATAATACAACGTCTCTCGCTTCGAAGCATATAAAACATTGCTCTCGGAAATTCCACGGGCATAGATTTTGTTCAATCTTCTTCTTCGAGACTCTATTTCGATAAAGATTCTTATCTAATACTTTGAATTAAAAATTATTAGACTTAATTCACTGGGGACTGTGTAGAATATATAACACTTATATCATGTGATATTGCAATACAGTTGATAGTAAGATCATGACTGTTAAACAATTAATAATATGATTGTAAAATACTTATTAAAATTTATTAATACATTAATTCGTTTCATAATATTTTTTTAATGTATGGTCTTCATTCTTCATGCATTATATTAATGCATATGTCGTTCAGTTGCAAGTGAAGGAAAGACCACAGTCATTTTATTTCCACGCCATCTTGTTTATCTCCTTATGTTCCAGATGGTGTATTGTTGAGATGCAGAAGATAGCAAACACAGGCGGTCGGCATTCTCCGTGATGTTACCGGTTAGCGCTCTTTCGGCCCTCTTCACTGCAGACCGCGCGCTCTACCGTCCCTGGTAGCGGACTACCCGTTGCTCCCGATCGCCGGGAATCGGCTGAGGCCGCCCAGCGCTCGGTCGGTTGCCGACAACCAGCGGTCTCCGCGCCGGCGCGTCGCAAGACTCGGCCGTCATTTCCGAGTAAATTTCGGAGACTATCTTCCAGGGAAAGAAAGGATCACTGGAATACATGATGGATTTTGGAACACACGATCAGCAATGTCCATTTTAAAATTCAATTGTTAAACCGAGTCTTAAATATAATGAATATTTAGTATTCTTTACAATTACCAAATTCATTGCAACTTCCAGATACCCTACAGCATCTGACGTTCTTCCTGTGAATTAAAATAAAAAGGTATTCACATGTTTTTAGATTTTGATATAATTTTAGTTTTTTGTTATGACTGACACCGAATATTTAGGAAAAATGCTCATTTTATTCTGAAGAATATATTTGAAGTTTTTGGTACATTAGCACAAATCACGATAAATTAACAATGCTGACTAATTTTAAATTTGAATTTTAAGTAAATGTATTTTTAAGCATATTTAACAGTTTGAGTATTTTCCTTTAAAGTTGATTTCTATTATCTTCTAACCTTGGTTGAAAATAAATGTTTAAGTCATTTTCACTAATCCCGGTGATTCGATATCAAAGCTCTATTTCTTGTCTAGCTCTAGATTGAATATGTCATTTGAGTTTCAATGTGACATGTTGTTCCTTCAAGATACCAAAACCTCGCAGTTTGGTAATTCTTTACACAAAAAAGGAAGTAGTGGATCATAGGGGATCGACGCATTACGTGTGACCTCTGAACTCTGATTCACGATGCAATCATAACACTCGAGTCTCAGAGGACAAGTCGAGAACCCCGACTACCACATTGATAAGGAGTTTTTGCACAGCAAAGAGTTACAGAAATGGACAGCAATATCGATATTAGTAGCGTGAGAAATGGAGAAAAATGATTTCTCAAACAGTTAGGTCGAAATGGAAAAAGTTCCTTTCTGTGGCGAAACAGTGCCCTAAATTCCCACAATGCCGCATCCACCTCATTAACATTTGTTCGACTAGAGCTGCCCTCCAAACTCTGATCTGTAGATAGTTATATATACAGAATCTGTAGATAATTATATTTACAGATTAATGCCACCAAGTTCATGTTGCATCATGGGAATATACAGTTCGCAGCACTCACTGCCGTCCGAGCAGGGTATAAATTCAATGTAGCGTGACCGAGTGATCGATTACCATGCGATATAAGTCGCTCGCAAAATCCGGTGGAATAGAGGGCTCCGCTAACCCTTCGAGGTAGATTCCGAAATGGAGCATGCGCAGAGGCCTAACATAGCAGCCGGTTCCTACAGTATGCGGTGCAAAAATTCCCTTTCAACTTAGTGTCCCAGATAATCTTCGAGGAAGGGAAGGTACGAACGACTCTGTTTATTCAAAGAATGAAACATTAGCTCTTTTATGCCAATTAGACCTATGAACATCAAACCAAATTGTAGCATTGTTTTGTCATTCTTTAGGCTTTTAAATTACATTATTAATTTTTTTCTATTGGCCGACAATGATATCAATTCAATAATTTTTCTTTATTTTATTTTTTTTATATATATGTTTTTAATTTTAGATACAAGTGCAATAAAGTACGATTATATTAGTGTTTTTTCCCACCAATTTAGAATTTTATTTCCTTTTCCCTACTTAATTTTAATATTTTGTGTTTTACCAGGCGTCGAAAATACAGTTTTTTGGTGCCTTAGCATCTGATGTCTATATTTGGTTTTTTATTTCTTTGCGCGTGACGGCCCGTCTTCACGATGGAATATCTTTCGGCATTTCGCGTCTTTCTTTGTCGTGCCGCTAGATGTCCAATGATCGCGACCGCATCGAACAGTGCTGGCGATCATGTGATATCTAGCGGCACAACTGAGAAAGACGCGAAATGCTCTGAAATATTTCATCGTGAAGACAAGCTCTCATGCGCCAAGAAATAAAACCCCAATGATAGTAATGATGTAAGCGTGGAATCCTTACGACTGTGGACGAAATTATGATGAATCGATAAGAGGTTTCTAGTATTTTCTTGAAGGCAAGGGCCTGGCGAGGAGGTATTTGTACCTTGCATTTCAATATTGTATAATAATTATTAACGGAACAAGCATGTATGATAATTATTTAGTTTTTCTTGTTATTCTGTTTTACTGATATAGCTAAATATATTTATTTTAACACGCTTTTATTTGCCTTTATTTATTTTAAAAATGTATTGCTTTTTTATCGCTGTAAAGTTCTTTTCAATTAATCGATTACAATTAAGAGTTGAAATGGAAGTTTTGCAATCATTGCGCTCGGCGGCTTTAAATGCCGAGGCGGCCGGGCGGCTGAGCGGCCGAGGGCCCGGCGACGCTTGGCTGTTCTGCACGGAACCGAGAGGCTGAGGGCGGCCGGTCGAAATGTCCGTTAACCAGGGCCTCCGTCCACCAGCGCAAGGCCAGTCCCTTCTGCTAAATGTCGGCGCGGAGCCTGGCGATACTCCGGCGGTGGTTTTCCTTCGAATACTAAGCGCTGGTACATACACTGTCACAATTTTGGAATTGACGATGCGTTTGCAGAAGGGCCTGTGAGCATTTATGTACAGAAAAGAAGCGTCACAGAAACACAGGTTGCAGAATAGGATAAGTCTTTCTTCGTTAGTAGTCGACAATACACCCCGCCTATTACACTAAAAGACAATAAACTACATCAAACTATCAGAAATAGCGGTCGTTTTCAGGTGTGCTGCATTAAACTACGAGATAAATAATGTATAATAAATAACGATGAATAAAAGATTTGACCAAGCGTACTTAGCAACATTTAAAACTGAAAATTAATGACTGAAATAAAATAAACTGAAAGTAATAGAAAACTTATTTGAATCGATAAAAAAACTAAAAATTTGATTTCACGGTGTTGCTAACAAAATAGCAACCGACAGTCTCGATTTTACTCCCACCACAGTTAGCAAACGGTGAGTTCAGTAAAACGTGCCCACAGTGAAGCCACATTTACGTCGAGGCGCGAAACAAGGGATCATGCCAGCATTTATTTACTGGGTTAAAGGAAATGAAACCCTCACTGCAGCTACATCACCTACTTTCTCGCATTATTTGTAAATTTCCTTTATAAAAAATCTCTATAAAAATAGTACACTTTTGCAATGTTAAGTTTTGCCAATGTTTGAAAATGCAAAAATCATGCCGCAGATTACACCTGCGCCGTTTTTAAGCGTCCTTTGCTCTATCAGCAGAAATGGTTCAATAAAAAATTGGAATATTTTTTAGAAAATTTTGAAGTGTTGAGATTTAATGTAAAGAATCACAAAATAATAATATTGTTTTAAACACGGAGGGCTTCGAGTTCAGTCACATCAATCAAGAATATTAATCTTAGATAATATATATCAGACGTGATTTTATTATATTATAACGTTGACCATAGGTAGTCAGATGTTTTGTCGTCAATCGATTTTTCGGTACAAAGGATCCTCAAAACATGTACATTGTCTACACAACGCGTTCGAAGAAGTAATGTACTACACACAGAAACGCGTTTTGGCCACTTATTCGATATCAGGGCTCACGATACTAGTTTTCTGACGAAAATTGCTACTTTTTGCCGCCTTCTCTTTATTATATATCTACTTAGTATGGCGAAAGAGTAAAAACTACATATCCTACTTATAAAAATATTTATAGCTCTTTATTAAGAACCCATTACTTCCCAATGCTCTGTTAAAACTAAAAAATAATTCCAAATCCAAAAACAAAATCACAGCGGGGCCGAAAACTAGAGACTGACGACTCTATTAATAACACTGTTAAAATTGTGGCGAAATTAATATTAAAAAGACTCAGCCAATATTTAAAAAGAAGTAAATTTAATCAAGTATCAGCCACACATCAGCGCTAACAGAAAATATACATTCAGCATTCCAGGACTAAACTACACAATAATAGCATTTATATGCGAAAGTAAAGTATGTTGCAAATTACTGTCTATATATTTTCTGAAAATATAGGACAAACATAATTTCTATGCAATAATGAGTCATTTACTTTTGTTATACAAGTTTAAAAATGTTTGTTAGAAAACAATATGTATGTTTTAATTTTTAATATAATTTTCTCTGCTTCAAAATTTATAATTATTTTACAAACAATATAAGGAAGTTAATACAGCATTATAACAATATTCAGAACGTTTAACACTTTCTTCGTGAATTCAAAAGCACAAATATTGAAAAAAGAATCTACGATCAAATTTCAAAAGGAGATACCTTCAATATATTTTTTAACTTTAGAGACTAGTAAATATATCTGATTTAATAAATTATAGATCCTGAATGTAGTAATCGTAAGCAGACGAAATCATTGATATTTTTCCTTTTAGAAAGCAGTAAATTGCACTTTTTACGATTTCTCAATACTTTGTAATTAGCAACGCTCTCATTCGTAACTGGACAACAGATACCTCATTTACTCTTAATTTTAAAGGCAGAACTAACATTTTCTTCTATCCTAAAAACGGCGCACAGATGAAATTTATATGTAGCATATACTTGCAGTATCATCTGTAAACATACAGAGACCAGCTTTTGGGCGTCGCAATAATTTTTTTTTTTTTTTTTTTTTTTTTTTTTGCGAATGCCTCACGCAATTTTTGAGATATGGTCTCAAGAGAATAAAGTATCGTTTTACGGCTCAAGAAACCCATTCTTTGTCATTATGTTAATAGCAGTGGGGCAGAAAAGAGTTGCCAACTTGTGAGAGGAAATTATGAGTGGCACAATCGTCGCGGCGAAGGGGGTGTGGCGGGCCGTGCTGGAGAGGGGCGGAGATATGCGGCGCCGACCAGGGCCCGAGAGCATCGTAGCGGGCAGGAGCGGCATGTGGCGGAGTGGATCGTGCAGTGTGAACGTGTAGCAGGGCGGATGGGGCAGCAGCGATGCAGGTCGTAGTGATATGGTGTGACGCGGCCAAAGGTGTGGCGAGACGTAGTGTAATGTTGAGTGCCCGGGTGTGATGTAGTGTAAAGTGATTTGGTGCTATACCTTCAGAGAGCAGAGTGATAGGGTCTGGGTATGATGCATGATCCAAATCAAAACATGACGTAATAGGATATTTGATGAAATGTATTGGAGACGAAGTTTCGTAGAGTGAGGAGTGACGGAGTGTGTATGGGAGGGCTTTGCAGGTGTGGCGCAAGGTAGCGGAGAGACGTGTAGTGTAGAGTGGGAGCAGTGGCGTGGGGTGACACCTCGAGTGGCGTGGGATAGCGAGACGGCATATGGGGTGGGATGGCGGACGATGAGTGAGGTGTCGTGGGCAGTGGGAGGTGGCGAAAAATAGGGTGGCGTGGAATGGCGAAGTAAAGACTTGGGGTCGCACGGAACGACGAGGTGAGGCGAGGAGTGGGATGACCTGAAAACGATCAAAGGTGCAGGGGGAGAGCGGTGGAATGATCTGGGTTGGGTGGAGTGGGATGATGTGGCAAAGGCATGGGTTGACGTGGCAAAGCACGGCGTAGTGCGGCAGGGAGTGTGTGACGTGGAGGGGACGAAAACGCGGTGAGGCGTAGCGGGGCGTGGCAGTACAATGCGAGATGTGGCGGAGTGTGACGGGGAGGGGCGTGGCGCGGCCTCTGGCGCCCGACTCGCGGCCCTTCCTCGCGCCCCCCCCTCCCTTCCCCCCCACGAGGGCGGCAGCGCGCGGCCGGCGCTCGGCGCCACCAATCAACTCTAATTGTTTGTTTAATTTGTTTGCAGTGCTAATCACTCGCTTTTCCGTATACGAGAATTGCACGGCAAACTCGTAAATGTGGTCGTGAAAGTTCTAGCGGAAATAAAGCTTAAAGGGGTTTCAAATTTACTCGACGAGAAAACTGTTAAAAGTGTTTGTGTTTTGAGTGAACCTCGCCGTCCAAAATTGTAAGGAATAATTAACCTAAAACATCCATTCGAAGCTACTAGCCGTGTCTTCATGCGTGTCGACCAATGGAATGCGGTCATGTAAAAAAATGCCAGCACGGACAATCATTAAAAGTAATATTACATTCTAAAGAGTGTTGCGTGAATGTTTCGAAAGACTTCATATTTAGCATGGTTTATGATTGAGCTATGTAATAAAACAGAATGGTGTGTCATTTTACTTTTACGAGATTAATTCAAAAATCAGTAAACTAATTATAAATCAAGTATTCCATATCATTACTCGTAACAGTACTTGCTTCGTTTCCCTAAACTTGTAGTCAACGTACACAGTATTATTAGTGGAATATTTCTGTACAATGACACATTTAGTAAATAATACAAGCATTACGTTAACTAATAATTCTCAGTAATGTATATTTTTAGGAGCAATTAAAAACGGTTACTTTACACAATAAACTTGTCAGCTCCCTCTAATTATCGTGAATAAATACATTAGTGTAAGAAATAGTGCATATTGTTGAAAACTATCACAGTGTCTATTCAAGGCAATTATTATTCCAAAATAGAACGTTTTACACTTTCACTCCCAGTTCCCAAGTTCCCTCCACTAGAGAGCACTGACAACCTTTAAAAGTGACATGTTGCTTATAATTAACACTGGGAGTGAAAGCATTAAGGGACGACATGCGGAACAACTGCTGAAACTCTTGCTTTCCACCTCATTTCGGAATTTCATGATTCCTCACGGGATGTACCACAGGCCCAGTGGCATCGCAGGAGGAAATAGTGGAACGCCCGATTTCCTACCTCAATCCACCATCTTCATCTCTAATCGTTACTCATCATTCTGCCACTGTCTATACTAATCGGCTCTGCATTATTGCCATAACGCAATTACAGCATGTGCAAGCTACTAGACAGGGTGTCCTGATGATCTTACTGCCTTCCGCGTTGAACGTAAAGTATTAAATGAATCAAGTCAGATGATATTACACGAGAAACGTATCTCCAATTAAGTTCGACACAAAAGGAACTCCTAGTTCGACAGAAAATTGTCTGCGTCTTCCTCCTCCAAAGGACAAGTGGAGCGACGGCGAAACGGCGGCGCGCGCGCCGTCATAAATTAAGGCCCCGATCACTCAGAGTATCCGTAAGCGAAGATGGATTGTAACAGATGGCTGGGCGAGGGGCGCGTCGGATCCGGCGCGCCGGTCGTTGCAAAACTTGCGTGGAACTACGTACAAGCGTTACGAGCCCGTGCCCGTCCCCGTCCCGTGCCTCCCTCTCGGTTGCACCATTCGCTGCTCGACCGCCCGCCGAGCTCCCGCCCGCAGCCGCGCCTCCCCACCCACGCTCGCCGAGGCGCTCATTGCAACGGCAACGGCCGTGCACTGGGGCACAGTGGGCCGTCGCGCAGGGAAACCCCGCCTCCGGTTTCTAACCGAGAACTACTCGTCGTTCATAAAACGTACCGTAGACATTAAATACCACTAGAATTGCGGATTTTTCTAAAATTGTCATTTATCATGCCAATTTACTGAGAATTAAACAATCATTACACATTACTATATAACACTAGAAAATGTTGATACTAGGTATACGTGACAAAAATTCGCTTTTAATATTTGTCAACTTTAAATCTAAGCAACTATTATTTAGCCTGGCGAGAAAATCAACTGATGACTCAAGTCGTGAAACCTGTTGCAGTTATCGCGGCATCTGTCCCACTGTGCATTGAACCAAGCGCCGTAGTCTGTAGACTGCGTGTATGGCGTGGGAAAGCGGGGGGAGTTTTCAAAAGTGCACTTCCAGGCAGTCGTGAAGGAGCAGCACGTAAAGGCGTGAAAGAGTTGCGAAAGGATTTCGGAATCCGAAGGTACTGGTTACGACTGCGCGTTGGTTGCTCCTCCACTGCAGATTCCGAAGTACCAGTTGAGAGACGAGTGGAGGTGAGGAGATCTACTCAGCTAAAGTAAGCGCTGGCGCAAATGAGGGTGTATACTGATTCTGACAGCTAAAACTTCAACCGCGAGGCATTTTGATAATTTGTCTCCACCCTTCCTGTTGAATATGAGATTTATGAAAAATACGTTATTATACTTTCTAATTGCACAACCGACGAGCACACATTTATCGCACATGTACGCAGGCTCCTGGATAAAGCAGAATGTCCAACGGAACACGAGGAGGTCAATACTATAACTGACGAGTGCAGTTTCATTATTCTAGAAAAAATTTGGGGGAAATTACGCATCACGCCGAATCTGATATACCACATAGAAAGTTCCCCAAAAGTTGGAAATTGTGCAATGGTTTCTCTTGTGAATGAATGTTTTCTTTCTATCTCGAAGTGTATTCTCAGTAGTGAAAGAACGTACATAGAATCATAAATTAAAAGAAAAAAATATCAGAATATGTTCCAATGGAAATATAATTCCAAAAAATGTAAGGAAATATGTTTATTGTAACTTTAATTTATATTTACATCGTATAATAATGCAAAATAATTAAAAGTAAATGAAATAACTTTCTATCGTGTCCTGGCTATTTCATTTGTCCTGGGCCCCTCCATTTTATTCATATTCCTTAAAAAAAACGGCCATAAACCATAGAAATTCTTTGCACCAGATCTCGAAGAAAGTTCACTCTTCTTCCCGCCAAGTGTTGTTTTTTTACGACGAGTTTAGACAATATCCACAATATATTACGGTAACAAAAATATGTATTCTTTAACGAAAAAATAGCATAATATTTCAGAAAACATTGGAGAGTAGGCATTAGAAAAATATGACTACGATTTTTATATAAATTAAATTTATTTGTTTAAAAACTTTATATTATCGATTACTTGCCAACACGGTGAACCGTGGAGGTGCCAACATTCTCAACTATGAGGGGTCCGGGACAACGTATCATTCCACAGCTTCATAGTATCATTCTTCTAGATTTCCTCCGTCATACTCTGGATTAAGTTCTGTAGATGGTGTTGTCATAACAGACTATGAAATGTTGTGAGAATAATAATAATAAAATATCCTTACAATAAGAAATTGATTATGATCAATTTTAGTAGATTTAATTATAGTCTATACCAGTCTTTAATTATACCTGTAATTATACCATCCTAGGAATCAACTTAATTATAGACAATCATATTGAAGAATGTTAGAAGTGAAATTTTTTCAAACTTTTCAGTATGATCAGAGCAATGATGGTTGAAAAGTGATCTTAAATGTATTTTAGAGCTTGAAAAACAATATATTCACAGTTAAATGATAGTCTTCTCTAATATTCAGGAGAAAAAGTTACGCTATGTTGAATTTTCCAACCACACTCATAATTTTCGTGGATCCGTTTTTAGGTTGTCACATCTATGGACATTTTTAATACAAAACCGTTATGTCAGTCTTAACTCATATAATATAAAGTTGAATTGCGAATACAGGTAGGAACGAGCAATTTTGGCAAGAACCGGTATGAATATTTCGCTGCCTTATAATAAAAAATATTTGCACAGAGAAACTAGGTCCCGATATTGGCTATTATCCCTAGTCCTCTACGTGACGGAAATGAGTTACTGCCCTGACGAAATGCAGCACAATTACTTGGAATATCTAAAATACCTACAGAGCTGAAGAAAACCGGCACAGATAGTGCTGATGTATGGCTGTTTGGCACTTTTCAATTGGGATCGGTAGACACAGTACCAATCAACCCCATCCTCTGTCTGTTAGCCACCTCCACAAAATAAAGCTAATTTCTGTTATTTTTATGCACACCTGAAAAAAAGCGCCAGTAGTACAGTTAACATTTTCGTAGTTTTCTCAAAATTCGTGAACTACATTAATAAATTCGTATATGAAACTCAATGGGCAATTAGCAAATTTCTTTTAGATTCATTGCCTAAAATGGTCTATTTTTCATTTGTGTCGTTTTTATTAATTTTCTTGGGGAAACCCGTTAAAAATGACGGACGAAATCACTCCTCTATTAATTACACTAGTCTACAAAAAAAAAACTTTGATTCTGATTCTGAAAGAACACTGATTCTGAAAGAACACTGATTCTGAAAGATAATTTGCCTCTCAAACCAGAGATAATTTCAGAATTTCTGTATCGGTCTCAGTTTTAATGCGATGATGATTTTTTGTAATTGCGTTTGTCTCCATATTATATTTATCTGGCAAAATAACACGCTCAAATAACAGATCCACATGTATACAGTAAGAAATAAAACAATATAAGTGTTAAGAAAAGGGAAGAGGAAGCTTGGAATGTTTCACAGGAGGCTTGGAATGATGAGTCACGATGGATATCATCTCCTCTGCATTCTGAATGTTCATTACTGTAGCATTCATTTTCATTCATTGTCACGTTCTCATGACGTAGTGAAACCTGCAATTCTTTACAGAGACATATTATTAATGGTAAATTAGGATATTTTTCAGTTTTCTTCGTTTTGATTAGTTTCCAGCTATTTGCGTCAAACAGAAATAACAGTCTACTATGTGATCCCTTGGTTCCCTCTAAATCATGGAACACCAAAGGGCATGTGTGTGAACCAGCTTTTAACAGGCATATGTAACACACGACACACATATATGAGAAGCCCATTTGTGGTCCTGGCCGCGTACTTCACACCCGAAATTATAAAAAATAACACTTCGTTCTCAGATGATAAAAGTTCTGTTTTTGCGATTTCAGACTTAATTCTCCGCAGAAATAACATACTTGTGCGATTTATGAAGTTACAAAGCATTTCTTCTTCTAAATTAATACACACAAAGCACAAACCTTCATAAACAGAAGGTTTCTAGAACAATAAGCAGTCACGTCCAAGGCACTTTCTACGCTAACAGATCTCTCAATGATGGCTAGAAACAACTGGCTAGAAACAACGGGATTCTATCTGTTCGAGCATGATTTATTATCAATATTGGCAAGCCTTTTCATATCCTAAAGGTGAATTTTCTGAATTCAGTGTCATGTATAGGAATTTGTTGTACACATTTCAATTGTTTCTGAACAATTACATCTGCAGGATTATTACATAATGCTTCAGGGAAATAACCAATATGTACCGTTTTCAAGCGTTTTCCGTAAATAGAGAACAGCGCGTAACAAGAAAACTGAGCCCGATAGGCAAAATAGAATTCAGAGTCCAAGTCTTACCCAAGAACACCATTCACACTCTTTGTTACAAAAATGCTGTTGACCAGTGCCATTCATTACTATGAATTGAACGTACTTTAAGTTCTTTAACTCTAAATTTATGATTTTTAATATAAAATGTTCTGTATTATCAGAAGGTTTAAGCTCCATGATCTGCAAGTTTGAAGCCAGTGGGAAATCATTAATTCTTATTTTTCAAAATTGTTTTTTTAGTGGATACAACTGGTGCCGTTTCCGCACTACCAATAATTTTGATAAAATAACATTTCGTGTCATTTCTGTTGTATTTTCAAAAATAAAAATGTGCTATATCAAATTGTGCCAACCTTGTCATAGTATTTCTATTTCTATGCTGCGAAGCAGTTGGTGAGGTCTCACAGGATGAGGAACCCATGTCAGGGGAAATGATTCCTTTCCTTCCATTCGTTTTTCGATAAGGACAACATGAGCTTAACGGACATGAGAGCTCCGACTTTCGATGATGTTAATTTTTTAAAGTTATTATTGATTTGTGTTTTTCATTCTTTATTTGTAGCTTAAACCTACAACCTTTTCCCCCTTATATCGCACTTGCGTTTATTATAAGTTTATGTTCTCTTGAATGTGAAACTTGAAACAAATAAAGTAACGTACACTGATCCAAAAGGGACAAGCAATTTTTAGTAAGAAGACGTGAACGGCTGATAATTACTAATGAGTACCAAGGCCGTTGTAGTTGCCAATATAAGGCAGTTCTGTAAAACTAAAAGATAAAATTGTTTGCATTTATTTTTGCAAATAAAACATTAAAAATTATTCAATTTGATATGGATTTATTACTCTACACTCTCCTAGAACTAGAGTGCCAATCATCATGACTTGGACTTTTAAAGACCAACAATTGGAGAGTCTAACTCCCACAATTAAAAGTAGCATAAATAAATGTAATTTGCATTGATGTAATTCAACTTGTCAACACACAATGGGAGTTGCCAAAAAAAGTTGAAACTATCGACTAATGCCAAACAGGATCGTTCTCCTCTATTAAACATAAGTTAATTATTAAAGCAATCAAAAACATTAATTTATTATTTATTTTTCTATCGTCAAATCAGTTAAAACCTGTTTGTGACGTATAATGGGAAAAGTGTATTTTGTGAAAGTTTTCTCAAATTATGGAATCCCTACTCCAACCCATATACAAGTTGAATACTGAATACAGATGGCAATCAGCGTTTTTGGCAAGATTTGATAGGAAAATATTCACTCCAGTGTTATAAAAACTATTTGCAAAGGCACAGCAGCTATATATATTGATTATTTTGGTTAGGATATTTTATTGAATTAATATATCATTTTAAGCATATTTAATTTTTTTATGTTATTTATTTCTCTACGTTTTCATAAGGCAATGCTCTAAAGTTACATAAAAAATCACAATTCACGCTAACATTTAATGTATGCATTTTGAACAAGAGCGACCTGGATCTGTATAGACTAGAATATAAAATGAAAATATCCTTGCTTGGTTACAAATATGTATATTCTTCTTGTAAATACATGTAAATTACATACACATACGTATGGTACGTGCATGTATTGTTCTAATGATTCAATCGCGTGTTGTTTAGCTTTCTGCAGGGGACTCTGAAATTTTTGGTCAATGACTTCAATGCCACCGCAATGAGACGTGAGATCAGCACATTTCTATCACAGTGATGAAAATGAAAGAGTACAAGTTGCCTATTACTCTACAGTATTTGTAGTTGTTGAAATACAGTTGTTATAATATTATTATTGCAATTTGATGCAACGTCAACATAGGTATTAAAGACATATCGTCTCTCTCATTTCCAATGTAGATTTGCTACCATAATTACAGTTATACGTATTATATGACAGTTTGAATTCTGCAGTCATCGAATGTTATAATTCACGGCATATACCCATTGCTTCGTATTTGCAATGCGTATCTCCTATTCTTACTCAACATTATATTACTACCAAAATTGGAATCGGACATTGATGCACGTTTAATTTGATTCAAAGAAACCAACTTGCTCTTTAGTTTCGGTCAAAGAAATATTCTGTACCAACGGAACTTTCACTAACGAGCTCTATCTCCCCCTCTTCCTTTCTCTCGTTCTCTCTTCACATTCCTTCACCGCCTCCATTCGGCGTAGTCCTAGGTACTGTGAGTTCCCAATCATGTCGACTGGTCGCGCGCAGCAATCAGCGACGTGCCGTAGACGAGTGGAATAAAGTGCATCAGAGCAGAGCGGAGCGGAGTAGAGCGGAGCGCAGTGCAGTGCAGCTGCCGCGGGGCGCCGCGCCGCGAGGCCTGGACGAGCAAGTCGAGTTTCAGGAAGAACGCTCGTGGGGAGTAGAAGGGCGAAGACCGCGCTTAGCGGACAGCTGGGGAATGAGCTTCGCCACCGAGATGACGCCTCCGCCTCCGCGTCCACTTTCTCCCCGCCACTCCTCCACTTCGCCACTCCGCCGTTCCTCCGCTCCGTCACTCTCCGCCGCTCCGCCCCGCCGCGTCCCGCCCGCGCTCGCGTCGCGACAATACAATCGACGAGACTGATTGGTTTCCTGCGGCCGACGCTGGCGGCCTGTCAAGCATTTCATCAGGTCGGCCCGCGCACTTCGCAAGCCGATGAGCTTTTTGTTCTTGCCACAATGCCCTGCACTGATCACGGAGTCCTTTGTTCGGCTCGGCGGAGGAGCAGTGCGGTCGCGGCCATCTTCGGGCGTGACGGCGCCAGCGAGCCCGCCCCACTCCGCCCCACTCCGCCCCGCTTCGCCCCGCTCCGCCCCGCTTCGCCCCGCTTCGCCCCGCTGCGCTCCGCTTCGCGCCGCCGCCTCCGTCGCTGCTCGTCGCGCCGATTCCATTAGGCTAAGCAGCCGGCGCGCCCGCCGCGGCTGCTCGACTTCCCTCGCCATTCCCCTCCCCTCCCCCTCCCGCCAGGCCCCACTCCTTCTGCTCCTTGCACTCGGCCGCGCCTCGCCGCTCAACGCCCGCTCCCGGCCTCCCGACCCTTCGCCGCCCAATTTAGTTGTGATAGCAGAGATAAAACATGATTCCCTCGAGAGCTGATCGCGTCGCACAGGCTCCCAACTATCCATACGCTACGCCTGGATTTTCGCGAGCGCTTTTGGGACTGTACTGGCTTAATTAGATCTTGTGCTCTTCCAGTTCCAGCGATATGTCCTTAGGTGACATTTCACCCTAAGTAAATGAGGCTTTTTTTCATTTAGGAGGATGAGACAGTCAGTTTTCTTCTTTTCAGATTTATTGATATAAATCTATATATTAATATTTATATACTTTTTAATAGAATATATTTAATTATAATATATTTATATAATAGATGTAAACCTGAAAAAAAGAGAAACTGTCTTTAATAAAACCTCCTAAAAGGAAATTTCAAAATAGGCAGTCTAGGAAATTAACTTAAATGAGTCCTTCACTAACGCTTGATATTGTGGAAAGATGTGAAAGAGTGAACAATGTTGTAACAAAATCTGTATGAGCCGACCTGGATAGCTGAGACCGCTAAGGCTGAAGGGCCGCAGGTTCGACCCCACCTCGGGCATATGTGTGTGTGTGTGTGTGTGTGTGTGTTTGTGTGTGTTCATGTTGTCGATACGTGTTTTTCCTACGGTTCGTCCTACAGTTCGTCCTACGTCCTACAAACAATGACAGTGGTCACTACATGTCCAAGTTGTTAAAAAACTACCTGAAAAAACTCTAAAATCCTCCAAAGCCTTAATGCAGAGACCTCGAGACACCGAAAACTCAATATTGAAGACAAATCGTTCTAAAAAGCCGTATGTTTTCGGTTTTTTATTATCAGATTCTTCAGCAGTTGTTCATAATGGGACCCATATAAAATCAGAATGAGTAGCAAATGATTTCAAAACTGTTTTTGCCTTCGCAAATCGCTTTAAGTCTTTCTAAATAGAAAAAATAATACAACTTAAATTAATTACAACAAAAGAAGTAATATGTTAATCTCCATTTAAGTTTCGAAATATATTTTGAAATTTAATTTGTCGTCATCCCCCACATAATTGAAGCATCATAATCGCATTTAACTGTTTCTGAATGCACGTTATACATCTTTTTTGAGAAATGGTAGTCCGCGCTTCCAGAAACCACTTCAACGCTAAATGGGATCGATCCTCATCAGAAAAGACATTAAAATAAAATTGAAGAATTGAATTCCACTGACCTCAAACTTGCTGTACGGAGAGCTTATTCTTTCTTGTGGTGACAATTAGAACGAAGATAATATATTTCTTTCCCCTTACTTTATATTTAAAGAATAAGCTGAAAATATATTATTAATGTTGACTTTGCAGTAATCAGAGATGAGATACGTTTTTTTATCTTAGACACGTTCAACGATAGAATGTGGATTAGACGTTACTGAGTAGAGTATCTGACCACTACCAAAAGTTTGCAATTTTTATGAGACTACTAGTAGAACAATGTAAGGATTTGAAAATAAAGTAATAAAAAATAAAACAAACTTAAAATTGGCTGTTGTTTGGCAAGGGATTCATTAAAAAAGAAGTGTACTAATTGACCATTACGTTTCACATAAACTCAGTTCTGAACTTCAGGAAATTTTTAAGAAACTATAAGTGTTCTTTACTTTGGGCAGGCACTACTGGTGTTTTAACACTAGATATTAATAAAATATCGGAAAAATATTACTCTGGGCGTCAAAATGTGTGATAGACCAAGGATGAGCAGGTTGGCGCATAGTAACTAACCACAATCGTAATGAGCCAACCAGTCCCCCAAAAAACCTTCTGATTAAATATGACCAGTAATGATTCAAAAGAACTTCAAATGAAAAACAGAGATACTATAATCAAGGGTTTGGTTGAAGGGTTCATATCAAAAATTAAGAGAAGCAAAATATCTTCTCATTGTCACAAAAGACAAGTAGTGAACTACAAAAATATTACTCTCCAAGCTCTAAAAGCTCTACTTTTGAGATCACGGTTCTACCATCGTTACAGTGATCATACTGAGACTACTGGTTGAATTTTGTTAGATTTGAAGGATACGTTGCCCAAACAGGACCGTTGGAAGGTACGTGGCGGATATAGGTACACGAGTGCCAACCAGTCTCTGGTCAATCAACTTCGATCTCGTATTATTTATGCAGTAGATTTACGCTAGTACAGGTAACGGAAAGAAAGTAACACATACAATTCTGGATAAAAAATTGTTATTTTACTGCAAACGCATAGACAAAAAGACTATCTCTAATGCAAAAATAATGTCAGTCAAAAGTAATCTCCATGCTTAGCCATACTAGAATGCTTTTTCTCGCGCAGTATCAGGCCTAGAATTCTGTAACCCACAGTTCAAGGACTGGTCATTCGAAAAGTGGGTTTTACTATGAAGTAATTTTCACATTTAAACAATTATTTACCAATTGCACAGTGTCTTGTCGGACCAAGCTAGTACATACTTTGCGTATAATGTTATGTTTTGCCGTTAATGCGTCTAAAATAGGTACGCGATAATTCGATCCCGCAACCCACTGCCTGCATAGCAATGTGTGCGGCGTGCAGTATCTCGGATTCTATTAATACATGTTTCTGCAACGTATTTCTCTTTATGCGGATGTAGAGGGAAAATGTAAGGTTTCCACGTGCAGGAGTTCTGACGCGAGGACTGTAGTCGGGCAGAATAAAAGAAATGCGTAGAGCAGCATTATTAATTCTCAGAACAATCATCTAGAATGTTGACGTGACGACATTCTTTGCTCGTTTTGGCAGGCACAGAACATCACTAAACTCACCGTGTAGATTTAGAGAGATCTAATTTCACACCACTACAAAAGTTTTTTCTTGCACTAAACCGTTCATCACTCTCAAGTTTTCTCCACATTGAGATTCAGAACGAAGAATCGCAAAAACTCAGCTCTCAGCAACTGAGAACGTGTTTATTCTTTTGAATTGAATTGAATTGTTGCCTTATTTTACCTGGCGAGACTCAGGCCATCAGGCCCACTCTTCTGTCTGACCACGTAAATTTCGCTTCGCTTCTTTCACCCACTAGTGAAGAAAGGAGGTACTTGTTGGGCGACGAAACAGGCGATTTAAATTTATCTCAGAGGCTTCATTTATGCTTGAGGATATTTTACATGCAGTAAATATACTAACATGGGACAGCCGGCTTTACTTCCTCTCGGAAGGCGCAGGAAAGATTTTTTCGCCCGAAAAATACACCTCTTCGTGTTCGAACCCGCAAACTTGAGTATAACAGTGCGATACGCAAACCGTTACACCATCGCCACCGCCATTCTTCAGAGCGAATGACACATTGAAACGTCATATGCGTACGGTAACTCAGAGTTCCATACTATAACATGCCTAAATAATACGTATGTCCTTTTTCATCGCTTATATTGAAATTACATTATCTAAAATCAAAATAATGGGCATATTTCATCGTTGTGACTGGAAAGAGACTAGATGAAAGATATTCAAGTACCGTGGTCAGAATTATGCAAAGTCTAAGTCAGAATAAAGCAAAATTGTGAACAATATATTCTCCGGGTTAATTCGAGACACAAAATCTACTATGTTTGTCTGAGTGCTTCCGAAAAGAATTCCAAAAAATGTAGTTCTGCAGTAGTATCTGCACCAAGGTGGTCACAATCCACCACGAAACGGGTAGTACGGAAACTATAACATAGATTCTAATTTTGTACTTTGTTGTTGTACGACTACCAGATAATTACCATCCAGTATCGCAACTCAGAAAATACTTTTCACATCTTGCTTTCTTGCGATGTACGTCTAAGCAGCAATTTCATTATTATGTGCTGCGAGGGAATGAAATAAACCGCGCGCACGCAAGCAGAGCGTGCGTTCTACAGCTTTGAAGCAGCAGCGAAACCAGGAAGCGCAGCGCTTCGGAGCGAGGGGCAGGGACGAGTCATCCACTGCTCTGCCACAGTACAGGATGAGCCACGTAACTTCAGCACCTCCTGCAGCTTTTGAACGGTTGTAGGTATTGCAATGCAGTTTTTGCGAGTTTAACGGATATTTTGAATGTTACAGTCCACCACACAAGGTCAAGCCATTCTCTCCGTGCTAACGCGGGTTCGGGAATGGTAAGCCGTTGTAACGTATTAGCCAGCGTGCCTCATGGCATCTATTTGGGGACGCTTGGAAAAGGATTAGCCTAGC
>BOPP01000004.1:11931654-11948447 GCA_017312745.1 Gryllus bimaculatus | reverse complement strand
GATTTGGCAGCCGCTGTTTACTGCCGCGCCGTTCCTGACAAGGGCGGTAAGAGCCTTCGCAGTCGGTAGCCACCTCGGTGCGTGGCGCCGGGCTTAAAAACGGAGTGTCTAATGGGGCGCGTCTTGTGCTCAGGTGTTCGGGTGTCACTCGAATCCCTTCCAAAATTCACTTCACTGAAGGGGAAGAAAGAAAACCTGAAGCGCTGACGACTTGTCAAAATTCAGTCACGTCCGCGATATTTTTTGACAAGCCTCAGATGATATGACGACTCTATTTTTGCTATTACCTTCTTTTCCATTTATTTTGGCGTATAATACACATACACGTTAACATAGAATGGAAGTTGATAATGATGAAGATTTGTATTAATAGCGTGTGCCAAACATTTCATTCAGTCAGCTGAGAAAAAATGCTCACATCGTATGAACTTTAGTTTCCTGGCACGTGGTTGCAGCCAAGGTTTGCAGGTACCTTCCATTATATGTGTAAAGGTGGGGGTTATCGTAAGGGATGAACAATACCAAGAGACAAATGATAAAGTATTCAGTTGGAATGCGTAGTGGTTTGAGGTTTCACGCAAGCCATAGTCGTATAGAAGAAGCATTCCATGCGGAAACATGACACGCGGGACTTGCACCCGCGTCTATCAGTCCCGTTTTTTGCGGTGCCGCTCCAAGGCCCTATGCCCCTCGCGCAAGTTCAATCAAAATATATTTCTATTTTATAAAATACACAACTTTTATCAGGCAATTACTCAGCATTTCTTTATGTGCAATGGCACTGTCAATATATACACATCGTATTTGATACAGATAATTTTCAAGATTTTTCTCTGTCTTTCGAGTCGGAAATTCCTTTATTTAAAAAATACCACATGAAGTCATTGCGGAATCAAAAGACTAAATGTATGCATGAAAGTTTTGATTTAATTTCAATGCTGCTTTGGAGTGGGTTTGTATAAATAATTATCGATTCAAAACAATTCGATTCAATTTTTTCACATTTTTCCTGATAAGTCATTACAGAATGACTAATTGGGGCTGCGAGCGGGTCTTGGACTATTAAAATTTAAACCGTTAAAAAAATCAACGCGTAAATTAAACAAAAAAAATCGCCCAGAACAATGATTTAAAAATATCCGAAAGCGAAACAATGCACTGTCTACTGCAGACAGATCCAAAGTGAATGGAAAGCTTTTCAAAATTTGGGATTTAATACAATATGATCAACGTTAAGAAAATAATTATATAAAGTCGAGAAGTTAAAAGTGGTTTGAAGTCACATATTCAAAACTAAAATATTATTTTAATAAAACATGACAATGGCAAATACAAATATAACAGCTGCGGCAATAATTATATTGTTATGCAAACTTTCTAGCGCACGTTTTTTAACTCCGCACCTCAAAATACGCAAAAAGGACTAGTTTAAAAAATTTAAATGACCTTGTTTATAGAGATGACAACTTATAATATTTTGTTTAAGACAAAAATCTTTATTGAAGAGAAAATTGAAAGAAAAAATTTGGAGCTGTTTTTGAGAAAAAACATTAATTCAAGAATTTAAAAAATTGGCAATATTTAACACAAAATTACGCAAAAACTACTAATATTTTTGAAACATTGTACATGACCTTATTTCAAGATCTTTAATATTGTAGTATTAGGAAGACGACGAAAAAATTGAGGATTTTTCAATTTTCGAAAAATCAGGGATTTTAACTAAAATGAAACTTGCACCATTTGCTTAAGCGTCTTTTATGCTATTCCAGGACACAGTTTAATCGAAAAACGTGGTGCCATTTTTGGGAAAACTTTGAAAATTAAAGTACTCCCCAAAATTAAAATATTAGTTTTAAACTCAAAGGGCCATGAGAGACTTCAAATTAAGTGAGGAATATAAAATTTAGGAGAAAATAGACTGAACGGTTTTGGCAGTAACTTTGACCACAGGGACGGACAGACGAATAGAGAGACGAGCAGACTGACGTTTATCGTCAATCAAATGTTCGCTATCAAGGAGCCACATCTCACAACATGCAACTGGACAACATACCTTAAAAACCAAGCGGAGAAAATTCCAACAAATGTTAAGAAAGAAATTCCCACAATTTAAAACAATAAAGAGCCCCGCTGAAAACAATCAGGCTTCAGTCCGTTACTCACTTCAGTACGTTAATTCACTCTACTATCCAAGTACTGCAACTAAACAAATCACCAAATATCCTTAGTAATAAATATAAAAAATATCGTCTTATATATTAAATACAATCTCTATAAAAAAATAAAACAGAGACTATGGAATCAGATAAGAACACGGAAATTAACTAGTGGTGCTACAAAATGGCACAGACTATCTCGTGCTAGTTAGTTTTTAAATTTCTTTATAGTATCTACTTTATTCAATTTATATGTGGCAGACATTCCCAAACTAAACATCCACATTGCACAGTTTGCTGATGACACAACCTCTATAACCCAACCCTTGACTTACTGATTGCAGAAACAAATATAGGTGTTGTGGTAAGATATCTTTGGCATTTTTAAAATAATTAAAGATGTTGTCATTGCCAACAATGTTTTTTAATTCAATAGCAGCTTTCGATGGCTTAGCCATCATCATCAGTTATCTACTGACTGATGATGATGGCTAAGCCATCAAAAGCTGCTATTGAATTAAAAAAAACATTGTTGGCAATGACAACATCTTTAATTATTGCAGAAACAAAGTTCAATTATACCCTAACCAAATCGACAGCTGCGATTCAAAATAGAAAATACAACTTAATCCATCCAAAATGGCCGCCAAGATCTTCACACTTTGACCACACTCACCCCCGCGACCGCTAATGCTAAACAATAGAGTAATCAACTGGCTCTCTCAATAAACCAATGAGATTCTTAGGACTAAACTTAAGACACAAAACTCAATTGAAATTCAGCATATAGACGCCAAAATTACTCTAGCCAGAATCAAGCTAATACAATCAATTAATACGTAGATCCAGCACATTACCATACAATTCAATATTACAAATATACAAAGCCATAATAAGACCCTTGCTACTATATGCCTGCCATATCTGGTTAAATGCAGAAAAAATCGACCAAAAAGAACTACAAGTAGTACAAAATCAATTTCTCAGCATCAATTCAAACGCCCCTGGTATTTCACAAATAATCAATTACACAAAGGACTTACACTTGGCGGAAAAAATTACACTTGCCGCGACACCCCGTGAACGGGCAAGGGCGTACCAGCAGCGCTCCTACCTCGCGGCCATGGGTTTGTGGTTAGCACGAAGATATCTGATCTTGTCAACCTGAGAAGTGAGTTTTCTCATCGTCACACAGCAACATATACTGGGACATTGCAAGGAAAATGCACACTATAATCATGTCCGACAAGGAATCGGACCCGGGGTCGCGTGATGGAAATCATCACGCTGACCAATGAACTAACGCGCGAGGGCTATCACCTATCTAGCTACCAATTTCTTCTTAAACATATCCGAAATCCCTACACTATCAGATCACAGACTCAGAATAAACCCATCACATAGAATCAGCATACAAACTAAGTTTCCCTTTCACATTTGCCTCAAAAAGTTCTCCGAACTAGATCCCGACTACAGGAACCCGATGGGTCATCTCAACCACTGTCTTTAGCTTTACGTTTTAATTTAAGTTAGCTAGTAAGCCATCTAACATGTGTATAGTTATTTTAAACTCGGCTATGTGTTCACCAGCTGTGTAAATTAATGAAAAAAAATTAAAAAGCCACAAAAGACGGAGCCCGACACAAACAACCACCAGAACGTGGCAAAGAGAGTTTTCTGTTGAAAATTCGCCGTTTTGCGGCGCACGATTACAATGATTTCTTTTCTGATTACGTACGGTAAAGAAAGTAAAAATGAGTGAATCAAATCTAATACTCGAAGTTCTTTTAGTATAGACTTCCAAAATTAAATAATTTTTTATAATGTTTTTCAATTTTTAAGAAAACGATTCGATTATTTTTCTTTTTAATTTAATTGTGATCTAATAATTGCAATCAATATATCAGGAAATTAATCGGGTTTTTCTTCCAATTAATCGATTGATAATCGCTTCCGATTAATTAGACTATCATTACCCTCCACGTTCCAGATAGAAAAATCTATTGTCGAGTCAGAATGATCATGAAAGAGCTCGTCATTTTATCCGGTGCATCCAGGCATCTCTAAGCCATTAACGAAAAGAAAAAAAACATTTTCATGGAATAACTTAATTTTATTACATAGAGCACATTTTGCACTAGTTTTTCACACAACAATCACGAGAATTGAGATATTCGTCATGCCGTGGGCTCCCTGATGTAGAAGACTGTCGCGTGGGATACGTACCAGTGATTGACAGCCACCTACAACTCTTGCGACAGGAGTTTCTTGGCGTGTAAGAAAAGGTGGTGATAACTGTGGGGGGAGGGGGCGGAGATCCGGACAAAGAATGTAGAAACACGCGGCTCGCCTCTCAACAGATCAGCAGCAGTTTCACCGGGAGGTACTGGGAGGGGGTGAAGTACAGAGAGAGAGGCGCTTTGCGCCATTTCAGAGTTAACGATCTTGTGCATTGGGATTTGAAATTTTTGTTGAAGGGATAATCTAGTATTTATAACATTCGGCAGGTGGGTCCCTTCCTAGCTCTCATGCCACGAAGCATTAATCGTCACACAAAGGCGCGAACGAGCGGACGGCCGTCTAGGCGTTCTCTCACAAACGAGTTACTTAAATTCACTGAGCTAAGGGAAAGTAGCGTAAGGATGCAGTTTGAGACTATGCAACTCCTATCAGACGAGTCGATTGGTGAAAGCATCGATAACTCATTTCAAGAAAAATGAAGGAAAATACGCAAAATCTCGTTCTTTACTTTTTAATATTCTTTAAACTAGACTATTTCAGGATCGTTATCCACTCTAATCGAGTTATCCAGCAAACAGGCCGAAGAAACATTGGCCTGGCAATGTTACTCATAGGCACTCACCCGTCCGACAATCATATTGCGTCGGGAGGCCCCATCAACAGCCAAGTTTTCGTCGTCAATATCCATCTGCTGGACACAAAAGGCGGACGCGATGCTTGTGCGGGCGGGTGGGCGGGCGGGGGGCGGGTCGAGCAGCGTCGCAGGAACCGCGGGGTGGCGGGGCGGCGGCCGGCCGGGCGGGCGGCCGGCGGTGGGTGGGGCAAGGGATGCGCAGCCACTCGTGAATTACAGTGCCGCCGCCGCCGCCGCGTTTCCCTCGACACGGGCTGTCGACTGTGCGTCCAATAATCGGTGGGAAATGTAAACGCAACTTTCCAACAGCGCATGTTGATTTTCTGTGTGTACTTATGCTTGCGTGAGATACATGAATAGCCAACACAGAAAACTTGGCAATTATGGCAAATAATGGAATTTTGCGTCACAGCCTTTCGACCAACGGGACTGTTCGATAACGCTAAATGAATAACTTATAAATTACACGTAATGCATAATCATAAAGCATATGTTTCGTACCGATTACTTCATCAAAAATAAACATTGGAACATGCGTAAAATTCTGTAAAAAAAACAAGGCTGCCTAGTCATACGCATGTGCACCGTGGTTTGAATTAAAAGATTCCTTCTCAAGCATGGCTTTGATTACTACTGCAGATATTCGCTAAGATAAACTCAATGATTAAAAAAGTGTCATTTTTATCATTTTTCTTCAACAATCCAAAATCCACAGAGGGTATTTTTTTCCAAAGTAGTTATTCTGGCTGAAAACGCGTCAGCTTTGAAGCGACTAGACGGCAGTCTTATCACTCATGTGTCAGTTAAATCCGCCTTTGTCCTCTCCAAAAGGTGAAAAAGCAACGTTGACTTTCGCGAGCATTACTTATGGCGTTGTTAAGCCATTCTTCTCTTCGGTATGCGGCTAATAAATCAATGCGTAAAAAGGAAGGGGGCACTAAATTTTATGTGTGCTTTACGAGCGACAGGCTGCTTTTGAAAATCTCTTTAAAGTAAAATTAAGCGGCCGCTTCAAAGCGCGGCGTTCATTTAACGCCGAGTGCTCGCGCTTTGATGGGCGCGCCGCGTCTCGCAGCCCGGCGGTCCGGCGGCGCCGGCGGAGGCCGCTCCACTCGTCTCGCGGCTGCGGGGGGCGGGGGGCGGGGGCGTTTTCATCGATTGATTGTGTCGTATTCCCGGGCGCGACAACTGCTAAGCTCATTAGTTCCGTAAATGTAGTGCATGCTTCTCCTAGTGCTGAGGTGGTGGTGATCTTCACCCACTGGTGGTGAGATATAGCGCCTATCTACACTAAGGCTTGCGGGGTTTTCCCCAGCCAGGTACCCCCCACCAGCGGGGCACGCTCTCAACCGGGAAACACTCTAAGCTCCCGATTGGTCTCTGTTCATGTGTGGTAGTGTAGTGGATGTAAGTATAAGTGTAAATAAGGGAAGATGATAGGGCACGGAAGAAGAAGGAAAGATCGCGCGTGGTGCGCGGCCCGTTTGTTAGGTACTGCTCCGGCTTTAGTCTAGTGTTGATCGGAGAAACAACCTATCGGAGCTGCCGACCGCTGGAATTCTCTTTCAGTGAACGGCTGAGTTCGATCTATTGTCGAGCAGGTGTCGAAAATCCTGCCACCGTCGGAACTCAAACCCTAGGCCACCTAAATGGGTCACGCGTGGGTGGTCGCGCGTGCACACGCAACGCATACCACGCACCAGCACACGCACACGCGTGGATTACGCCTGGTGAGCATTATCCTGCAGCTCTTCACGCTTTGCGTTAACTAGCAATTGAAAACAGAAATGAAGTTAATGAGATGGAATCGAATAGAAGCGCGAGCAAACAAATGGAATGTAGAAGAATTACATACAATGGATCAGAATCAAAACAATTTCCTGACTCAGAGCTACGATTTGAAAAATGAAGACCATTATTACGAGTGGGAGGACGAACAGAATAACAGAAGAGAATCGTAGTTCTGTAACACATTAATCCCATCGCCCGCATTTACCGGAACACCACAGCGCTGTAGTCACTAAGAGTATTAAATTATAAATATATCTGATGGGCAGAGCATGAACAAAAAAAGATGTGGGCCAAATGGTTGAACTACGGACAGGAGAATCGAAAGTACTCCTGGAAAATCTGGAGTAAATCTGACTTGTGTACTACGAGATCCATGTTGCGATCGAATTCGAATCAGGTTTCTAGAGGCGAAACACCGACTCTTACCACTTGTCGAGTTTTCTAGTTTCACATTTTTACGACAGACTATTAACACAACCGACAATTTTTAAATTTGTATTCAATTCAAACGACAACAGGTCAACAGGGCCCTGTAATAAGAGTTTTCTGCCGAAAATTCGCAGTTTTTCGCGCAGCATTAGAGAACTATCTCTCTACTACATAGGGAGAAAGTAAAAAGAATTACTTTAATAAAAATTATTACGTAAATGTTTTTAAAAAACGCTGTTACTTGTGTAAAAACTTTCTAAGCTTTCTGAACTTGAACTCAGTCAGTTATAGGTCAAGTAGTCACTGCCTTGTTATATTTATGGATATCCGAAGTTTTGCTTGATGCGCGTAGAGATCACGCACACACTTTTCAGCTTCTCGCTTTTCTACGTTCGCAGGTAGTAAAGAGAATGTATCGTAATGCTGCGGCAGAAATTGGCGATTTTTTTAGAGAAAACTGACAGTATGGGGCCCTAATGTGAAAAAGTGGATAAATATTGTCCTTGCTGGTAGTACATTACTTCCTCGAACACTTTGTGTAATCTGAATCTAAGTTTTGTGGGTCCGTGTTACCAAAATTTCAATTATCCTTGTACAAATTATTATGAAGAGGAGCTCTAGAACAAGTTTTTTAGCTAATAATACAAAACCATTACTCATTCTTCTGACTGCATTGAATGTGTGTGGTATTTATTATAAAAAATAACAACTTTGGCTCGTGTGGGTATATTTTCCACACAATATGTCGAATGAGCGACAAAGAAAATGGTGGAAATGGCCATTAAGTTCTCTCTGGTATGTTGTTCTCATTCCTGTCAGCGTGTATGCCGGTTATTGGAGATGTAATCCCACATGACAACCCAGTCCGGATTTGTGAGCACGATGGGATGGAAAGATCAGCGGTCCGTGACACGTACGTCGTACTTCGTACATCGTACTTCATCAGTCGTTTGAAAGAAGTCAGGGAATTCACCGATCCAACTAAGCGAACTCGACCCCTGCGGGCCTCACTAACTCGTTGATAGTAATACGCCAGAGAAATTTTTGACACCTGGGTAGGATCAATTTTGTGACCTCGTAGTATCGATCGTCCTACATGATCACGAGACGGTGTCTTTATTACCTTCCACTCCTTATGATGGTTATATTTATCTCGACATTAAACGTCGAAGGAAAGCTTGTTGATTTTCTTGGAGAACCTAGTGATCTTCGCTATGAATTTCCGGGTTTCAAGGATTTTCGTTAAACGAACTCTATAATCAATACTCTTATCTTGAAGTGGTAAAAGACACACAAAGACAATAATTACAAACTATTACTTGCCAATTAATTAAGGAATAAAGTTACATTTCAATAAAATGTCACACATTGAGCATAAACCTTTTGGAAAATATAGACTGAATTGAAAAATTGGAAAGATCAAAACTCTACCACGGTAAAACACTAACCACACACAAACCTTAATTTCATTTTTAGAAAAGCTTCTTTGGAAGGGTATCGCGATACTTACTATACACGTATTCACATAAATGACGAATGACAAGCCCAAAGGCACGTGATAAATGGAACATGAAAGAAAATTAATTTTTCTCATTGAAGACTAAGGAAACAAAAACTTGTAGTTGGTAGGTTAGTCATTGAGGCGTAGAATTGGCCACCGAGTATCGGCAGCGTTTCCGAAAAGACAGCCCGAGCCCTTCCACCAGAAGAAGTCCTCCTTCCGGCGGATAGGACGTAGCGGCGGCGTCGACGGCAAGGTCTTGGAGGTCGCCTCCACCCCCGCCTCCGCCTCCGATGTTTGCACCCCCGCATCCCTGCTATCACTTCACAAAGACGGAGGCCGCATCGTCTGGGACTAATAATATAATCAACGGCTCCATTCCGTTCCGCGGCAGCGAGCCGGAAGAGCCGGGAACAGAGGATCGACAGAGGGGTGCAGGGGGCGCTGGCGGAGAAGACAGGAGAGAGAGCGAGAGGGAGAGAGAGGGGGCAGAGTCGAGTGGGAGAGAGAAGCTGGGATGGGAAGGCAGCGCGCGGACGTGAACGCCGGGCGCGGGGCGTGGAGGGCAGAGGGCGGGGTGTCGAGAGGAGAGAAGGTCGAAGTGCTGACGGGGAGAGTGTGTGACGAGAGAGGCCTCGAATCGAGACGCAAGCATGGCCGGGCGGGTGGCTTGGTAGTGGCTATAGTGTTTCTGCCGGTGGCGGTGGTGAGCGGCTGGTGGTGGTCGGTGGCGGGTTGGCGGTTATGGCTGCTAGTGTGTGGGTGGCGGTGGTGGCTGTGGTGGAGAGGAGGCACTGGTGGACAGTGCTGATTTGTGGGGGGGTGAGTGAGTGGCAGTGGTTGGTGTGGTGGCGCTGTGGCAGTGTTTGTTGTGGGAAGAAATGGCGTGGGTTGGCGTAGCGCCATGATTGGCGATGATTGGTGTGTCTGTCGAGATAAGCAAGATTGACGGTGGTCTGGCGTGTGTGGTTTTGTGGGTGCGTGCTGATCACTAGGGCCGTGGTTGTCGAGACCGTGCCGGTAACGGGGGTGAGTGGTTGGGTGCAGTGGTTGGGCATGACGTGGCGGGAGTGGCGTGGGTAAACGTCGTAGGTGGCGGTCGTGTGGCCCTGTGTGGTGCAAATGGTAGCATGGTTGCGGGGGTGGTGGAGGCGGTGGGCGGAGTGGCGCGTGTCAGGGTGACGTTCTTAGCGCTTGAACGCGCGGCGCCGAACCGAAGCCCTTCAGAGGAGGTCGTAGCCGCAGCTTGAGGATGTCGGGGCGAGCGGCGATGGCTGCGGGGGAAGGGCGAGGGCGAGGGCGAGGGCGAGGCGAGGGCGATGGGGCCGAGGGCGAGGGCGAGGGCGGAGGGCTGAGGGGCGAGGGCGAGGCGAGACGAGGGACGAGGGCGCGGGCGATGGCGCGCCGCGTGGTGCCGGGCGCGGGGGAGGGCGCGGGCGGTGGAGCGCGGTCGAGGACCAGAAGCGAAGAGGGAGCTCGCGCTGTCGGGATGGGACTGCCGCCAAGCCATGGCCACTCCAACTGGAGACCCAAATGCAGCGCGCGCGCATGCACGTGGGATAGAGAATGGTTCAACGTGAGGGATCGCGTGTGCTGCATTCAAATTAAGCTCTCATATAACTTCAAATGCTTTCCAGGTATTATTGTGACGGCTGAAGGTCTCTTCAAGTTAATTACTAATATTTGGGCAAGCATGATGCTGATTTGACTGATAAAATACCTCCTAGCAAATAATTCTAGGTATATGCTATATACGACTCAATAAGTGAAATCGGAGCGCGAAGAAAATAATATTACAAGACGTATACGATACGTTACTCATCAACCTCTAAGTTTTCATTCTACTTTTCAAAGCACAATAGCACAAAGCACAAAGTTGCTTCTGTAAGAAAGAGGAATGGTGATATTCGCTTGACTAATAGACTGAATCCTTATAAATAATTTCTATGAATAAGAACGTCTGTAGGTTTATTGTGTTAGTGGTATTTGATCATTGACTAATAGGTGCAAAATGAATTATTTAAGTTGGAACTGATTGTTAAAAAGGACTGTAAATATAGTGTACAACGATCTATACAACCAATTTCCAAAACGCTCAAAAACTGAAAAAACATAATGAGGCTTCCGACCATAAAAAGGTGTCTATGGTTTAATTACGTGGCTTGGAACATAAAATATGAAATAGTTTTTATTTTTACTGAATATACAAATATTTGATGTTAATCTGCAAATTTTTCATACCTGATGTTTCGACTACATTCTCATACTAATTGCTTCACTGCTTATGACGGAGCTGACGTCATGTAATGCGAAGAAAGAAGCTTAAGTTCCAACATGTGCAGTTTCAGAAGAGTAATTTTTTGTTTCTCAATGAGTCCATTTTACACACACTCGACAGCAGCATTTTTGTTACTGCTCAAGGTAACAGGTGTTTGCTAGATGTATTCAAGTAAGGATAATGTGCTGAACAACAAGAACTAATTTTATTATATCCCTGGAAATTTAAAAAAAAATATATAGTGAGACATTTTATAATCATTTGAGATTCATCACTTACATTTAATAATTTCCAAAACCATAATAAAATTAATACTCGCTGATAACATCTCAACCTGACTTTACTGCATTTAGCAAATAGTGGTGCTGCTTTTCCATTTTCTTAAAAGGAGGCATTACTGTCGACTAGAAATTGGTAAATGGTGTACATACTTCCATTAAGACAAAGTATTTGATCTGGAAACCTCTCTCGCCTTGTCATTCCATATTTGTTTTTCAATGTGAGAGAAATTAGCATTTCATTTGTGACAAGTTTTGACATTAAAGTGTTTGTAAGATGTTTGTAAATGTATTGTAGTTTAATGCATTGTATTTTAATGTATTGTATTGTAATGTATTTTATTGTGATGTATTGTATTGTAAATGTATTGAGAATGAGGTCGCTAAAAAACCCAAGTGGTTGATGCGACCTAAAATAAACATTATCTATCATAGTTTTGACATTTACGCCTGAGATTGTAACTTATGAATTGTGAGACGATTTTATGTCTTAAAAAATATTGAAATACGCTTCTACAAATATGCACTTACGACCTAACAAATCTCAAATATGCACTTTAATATGCAATTAAAATTAACAGTATTTTATTTCGTGCATAAACCTTTCATGATAAAATACAGGAGAAGCGTGATTGGAATAAAAAGATTTACTTTTGTGCAAACATAGTATAATCTACCTTACTTAGGGGGAGAAATTATTAAATATTCTTCTTAGTGAAGTACATTGTGTATCTTGTTGCATTTCTTCTCAAATCATCATAGATATCAAGAAATGTCCTACATTTGCACAAGTATTTTATCATCTATCGAGAAGGGAAAAATCCCCAAAGAGTGACCAGCTCTTTTTAATCAATAAACGCTCACAAATAAATAGATCGTATGGAAATTTTAAACGTTTCAGAGATAAGGGTCAGTCTCTATTTTAACTAAATGTGCAAAATATACATCTATTATTACACGAATATGCACCAACCGAAAAAATATGTCAAATATGCACAAATATGTTAATCTTCGTAACATCCAATTCTAATCAAATATCAAGAAATTTTGCGTAGCTATGCCCTGAAGTAACGGACAAAAATACGCAAAACAAAACAAAAAAAATCCGCTCCCTACATATGACCAACTACTGGCTGACGTCTGTTTTCTGTGTAAAATATAAATCTAATTATCAGGGTGGGCATTAGTCAATTTATATGCAATTTTACTGTTTCAGTTGGATATTTTATCTGTCATTCCGTCCGTATAATTTGGTTTTTATATATTTTTTATCGTGTGGCTTGATTGCGGAAAGACACCACAGGTGTCTATTTATTGACCTGTTTACTTGGTCCTCTGTTACATAGCTATATTTCAAACCACTACTGCATTTTTAACCGCCAGATTAATGCGAGCCTAATGAGATGGATGTCAGGCGACATTTGATGATGAATGATGATTGATTATTGTGACGACGATGATGATAATGATGTAATGGAATGCAGGGGAAAGAGGATCACGCCGCGAAAACGGTCTGGAATGTCGTAAGTCCTTGCGTTAAATTGACTTATTTCAGGTAGATTATGGCCTCATTTAAGATGTATGTGGTTGCCTTCTAGGAATGCATATGCTAGGATCACATCAGAAGAGATGTAAATGTTGAAAGAAAGTATCTATGTCAACCTTTCTGTAAACATGTTTGCTACAAGAATCCTCAGGTTTAGATACTTCTAGATGTATGATAACATATGCTTGTAATTGTTCTATGAATTAGGTAAAATGTAATAATGACAAGTGATTCATTGGTTGTTTCAATTTGTGGGCATTGGCATCTTTCTTTGGCCTAATCTGACAATTATGCATTGTTTACGTAGCTCTATTTCCTTTTGAACTTTTCAAGGCCAACCAGCAGTTCAGAAAATCATAATTTTTATGAATTTCATTTCAAAATTGACAATAATTTCTTATTACAAATTTCATTACATGATAATTCCACCACGTATTATTTGTCAAAAAGGGATCATGATGGAACACCCAACATGCCCCTAAAGTTTGGAATATTCTGAGACACATGTATAATGTTCAAATGCGCAGATTAATAAAATATTTATTTTATGTTCTAATGTATTCTTTGAACAATTATTAACCATTTTGATCCATGGTTTTATTGGAATTTGTTTTTATTGAATTAATTCTTTTTATTTCTTTATTATTTATATATTAATTAATATGTAAATTATATGTGAATTATTAGCATTATTATTCTTTATGGTAGGTAATTGTTTGCAGGCCGTGTTTGCAATAAAATAATATAGTACCATTTCTCCCTATTATATCTGAAAAGAAGCTGCAACGCCAAAAAGACTGGAATGTTTAATTTCCCGATAACAATTAATTATTTCATTAGCCTCCTTATGTTCACATTGAGCTAACTTTAAGTTAACTGTATATAAATACTTTCATTATTAACGAACGTTCATTAAAAATCCATGAACTTTGAGATCCCAAATCAAACTTGGCTCACAAAGTAATTAGAAATTGAAAAGCGGACGTCTGTGCATCGTTTCCAAAATGTTTTTCATTTGGGTTTTCACACATCTCTGCGTAAACCCTAAGAAAGCAATTTAGCCCGAGCTGTCAATGTCATTAGGTACCCCATTGGAAGATTCTTCGCATCACTGAAATTAGAATTTGATAAAATCGATTTGAGTCTCGCACGCCATGGAACATAAAATATTAATGTTGGCATTAAGAAGGAATTCATATCACCTGAGTAATTGAAGCTTTACGTCTCTCTGATAATAGAAATACAATCTCATCTTGTGTATAACATTTCCGTGTTTGTACGACAGGTTTACGAATGCCCATTGTAACCAACGGCGACGAGTAAGTATCCCACACGAGGTTGCTAACGCAGGAAGAGCAGTTGTGCGAGTGCCGCCTCGGAGACTCCGCCACTGCCGCAGGCGCCGGCGCCGCCCACGTCGCCGCCCACGCCGCCGCCCTCAGGCGCCGCCGCGACGGCCAGATGCGCGGAAAGATGCGGATTGGAGAATTGTTTGTGACAGGGAGCAAGGCACGGGGAGAGCCGCGCACTGGCAGCGCCACAGCGGCGGCGGCGGCGGAGGAGGGTGAGGTAAAGGTTGAAGAAAGAGAAAGCGGAAGTGAAAGAAGGAGTAGAAGCAGGACAAGGAGAAGGAAAAGTAAGATAAGGAGGAGAAGGAGTAGGAGGAGAAGAAGATAGAGGAGGACGAGAGTATGGAGGATAAAGAGGAGAAGGAGGAGGTGAAGAAGGAAGAGAAGAAGATAATGGAGCCGGAGGAAAATGAGCAGCAGGAGAAGGAGAAGGAAAAGAAGAAGATGGAGAAAGTGGAGGAGAAGGGGGAGAAGTAGGAAGAGAAAGAGGAGGAGAAGGATTGGTAAAAGAATGAGTACAAAGGAGAACGAGGAGTAGAATAAGGAGGAAGAGAAGGAGAAGATGAAAAAGGAGGGGGAGGAGGAGGAGGAGGAGGAAGAGGAGGAAGAGGAGAACCTGGGGCGAGCAACACAGCGGTTCCTCCGGTGGGAGAACTAGATGGAGAGTTAAGAGAGCGCTGGGCGCGCGGCGGGTCCCCGCGAAGGCCGGTGACAAGAAAGGATTAGGCGGCGCTGAGTACCGCCGCAGAAAGCGAAAGGGCGTGCGAGAGGCCTTTTCTTTACCGCACGGTGCGCTGCGATCAGGTTCAACTCGCAGAAACCACTCTCCAGGCCGGGGAGAGGACGAGAACGCGGTCAGAGAAGCAACTTTATTTCATGAAATGTTTGACGCAAATTATGTTAAGAGAAATATATGTAAATGGTTTCTAAGCACTTGCAATTACAATCATAATTCGTGTATAAAAAGGGACTTTAACTCGCAAAACAGTACATGGAGAGAAGGCGATTATGAAGAAGAGAATCTTTTATCTACCTGTCCCTCTGCGGAGTGACGCGCGTTTACGTTATTCTGTTCTAATGCAATATGCATAGAGAAAAACACTAGATTCAGATTCCTTTTCGATTAAAATGCTGCTTTATTTGAGAATTTGCTAAATTATTACAAATCGGATACGTGTTTTTGAATACGTCCCTGGATTTATTTTATCCTGAAAAATGAAATTAAAACATTTATATTGAAAATTCAATATCCTAGAATAGTTGTACTTCCATTCCATTAACCGCAATAAAATAACCAATATAACATATTTTCTGTGCGCTACAAACTCAACATCATGTGCTAGTTACATCGTCACATTATTTTTCTCAGAGACGACAAAGAACAATTTTCGACGAATTTTCCGCTACATGCGATTTTAGGCATTTGTGAGACATATGGAAATTATCGACTAAGCTCGGGGGACACTGTGAAAAACGGGAAGTGAATGCTTGGCGGGACAGAAAAGAAGACGATACGTGGCAACATTCGGGGCAGAGTCCCGCTGAAGAGTATCAAAATATGCTAAATATTATGGGCGTTACGAACAGGGGCCGGAAGCGGTAAGATCAGCGCCGTGCAGCGAGCGGTCGAAAAGGAAGGAAGAGCTTCGCTGAGAGCCGCAAGAAAGGCACAAAACAATGAGGCAAAGCGCTTTACAGGGCGCGGCCGAGGGCGATGGCGACTCGGCGCGAGGCTGCGGGAAGCGCGGGAGTGGGCGAGGCGGCGCGGAGAACGGCGGGGGCTTAGCGAGCGCAGGCGGGCCGTCGACGGCCGTGGCGAGGGGGATGGTAGCACGCAGTGGGGCGGAGGGAGGGGTGCGGCCGGCTTACGGCGCGTGACGAGGCGCGGAGTGGCGCGGAGCAGCGCGGAGCGGAGTGCAGTGTGGCGGAGCGCGTTGGGGCAGAGTGCGCCGATGAGCAAATCTGCGCGGAGGAGGGATATGAGCGAGGAGCACCGGGGTGTGTGTTGGGGATGAGTGCGTTGTCTCGGGGACGCGAAAGAGATGGCGGCGAAAGGATTGCCTCGTTGCGGAGGAACCGGCTGTGATAGCTCAGCGGCAATACCTTTGCCACTGCAGCATATTCTAACAGGAGGTCCTATAGTTCTAGTTCCGACGGTGGCGGATTGTTGACGTTTCTTAGTTGGATCAAATTCAGTCACAGTATGAATGAGGGTTCTAGCTCTGATCGGTGGTTTTCCGTGGTTTCTCGATAATTTCTACGCGAATGCGAGAGTAGTACCTAATAAACAGAGCAAGGATCCCGTGCGATCTTTCCTTTCTATTCATATCCCCATTTCCCACTAACACATATGCACTTACTCTCACATCACCACACATATTGAGAAAAAAATAGAGTTTAGAGCGTATCCCGGTTTGCCGACGAGTCTCTGGAGGTGATACATGCAGGGGAAAACTTTCAAACTGATATGTAAACGGATCAGATCTCACATCCTAGCAGGGGAGGAACCCCGCTACTCCGGGGATATAACATGCACAACCCTTACGGGACTCATATCGAGAGAAGTTGACACGCCCTTAATCAATAC
>BOPP01000004.1:11906844-11931094 GCA_017312745.1 Gryllus bimaculatus | reverse complement strand
GGCGGGCAGGCAGCGAGCAATGCTCTGGCCGCTGAATGCGTAAAGCCGCCGTCAATGGAATACGCCATTCATGCTGTAAACTTTACTCTGCCAAGCCGAAATTTTGTTCGTCCATATTCACGCCGTTATGGTGGAATCTAGGCAGATGTCTACGGACGTTTTGCTTTGCATTCTGTTGAATACACTTCATTATTCATTTTTTTGAGGAACGAAATTGTACAGTGTTGAAACGCCGAAAAACTTGATTTTTTGACATTTTCAAACATTGCGAGAGTTTAAAAAAATTAGATCAGTACCACATTTAAAGCATTCTTTGTCCTATCCGGAGAAAAGAAATATCAAATACTTCGTGGCCAATTTTGAGACAATGTTGAAAATGTTGAGTCTTTATGTAAAGTACTCCCCAATGTCAAACTACCCGTTTCAAATTGGCAGGGGCTTGCCAGATATAGCGAGGAATATCCGTTTTGGAGAAAATCGTCTGAACGGTTCGGACAGACCGACACACAGACGGTTTGACGACACTCAATTTTTACTTACAGGCGTTACTCGCGTGAGAAGAGAAATTATATTAATTGTGCGCCGGAAAACAAAGATGTTTCGACAGAAAAAGTGAAATATTTTTGCCGGGAAAGAGGACCAGAACGAACAAGTTACCGACCGATCATATTTCAGACCTGTTCGATGGATGACATGTCAGACGAACGTACAGGCCAGGGAACAGTGGTACCCGTCGTTACTTGTAGAAAGCTTGCATATTCCTCTCTACATGCGATCGAGCATTGTCCTGCTGAAATATGGCATGTGGAGCTGCTTGCAGGATGAGTAGTACATCGGGCACTAAAACCTGTCTGATGAAGTGGTTGGTGATTGTATGAGACGAAATCGCACATTGTAGCCAATGGCGCCCCAAATTATAATACTTGGCGTTTGTCCGCTATTCTGAGAAACAATGCATACTGGCATATTGCGATCACCATGGTAGCGTCGAATAGGTACTCTTCGCTGTACCACAAATTGAGGCGGGACTCGTCCGAAAACACATTTTGCCCCTCAGCACACCCGTGAACACGTTCACGTATCCATGCTATCTCAGACATTGATACTTTCTGACCAACGGAATCCGTTGCAGTGGTATTCATGCCACCAGTCCAGCCCTCAGCAGATGGCGTTGAATCGTTGACAAGGACATGATCACACATACCGATAACGGGAACGAAGAAACAGCTCATCTCTTTCGGTCACCATACTAAAATTCCACACTGGTTTTGAACTGCCTGTCACCCAAATGCTTCCCCAATGTCCGGAAGAGATTAAAATCTTTCTGTTTCAAGAAGGAGAATCATTTCTATTCCGTATCGTTACAGGTGATTAGGTGAGTATGTTGAGAAGATCCGTCTTCCTAATAAGTATTACTAAACTCAGCCACTGAATTAATTGTGTTTGTGAAATCTCTTGATAACATACTTTTTGTTACCCCCCTTGTACCAGGGGTTCTTGATAGATCGACGATCTGTTTTACTCCGACGAAGCTGATATGAAATTACATGAACCGGGTATTTAGAATTTCCGCAACGATGACGGGCAACTGAGACGCAGCTTTGAGTGAATTCGCAGTGAGTGCGCAATAGGATTTCCGCCAACGCATAGTCCCCAACGAGCTACTCGACTTGTCACGGCCTCTGCGTTACGGGTAACCGATGTCTATGGAATGTCCGCTGTGTGTGGCAAAACAGGTAAGGCGAATCAATTTCGCAGACGCGCCATTATGGGTATGAGCATTTGGTGCATTATGAGCATGGGTATGGCCAAACCCAAATGAGACAAGTTGTTCTCACTTACTGTGTACTCACTTGTTTCACATCATAGATATATCCATATCATAAAGGGGATTTGAAAGTCCGGTAATAGGTTGAGTATGATGAAGTTTACATCAATGGCAATTCTCAAATCTGCATTATCTGACGAGAATGTGGAATACGAGTCCTCGTATTGTGTTTAACTTCAGTCTTTTAAAAATAGCAAATTGTTTGAACTCGTCGATTTCAATACGCGTTTCAGGAATAGAAACAACAGAAAGGGAAAGATAGTAGTGTGAGCCCGCTAGCGAGAAGGAAACGTCAGGATTAGAAGTGTTGACACTGTCTTAGAACACGAGTTCACATTATTCGCCTTTCATTCAAAATAAATATCTTTTCATGGCAATGTACCACATACGGATGTAATGGACAAGTAACAAATGCATATTAACAAATAAGCCAATTTACTTAACACACACTCACGGAACATGACAATTGTGTGCATTGCCGGACTTTATAATAAAAATATTTTGAGTTTTTACGAATCAAGTTTCATAATACTTTTGGATTACTGAATTAACTCAATAAGTTATTTTATTCTCTCCAGAATACTCGACACGAAATGAAGATAATTGTCATCTCATATTTGCAATGATCATGCTTTGGGTTCACATTACCTAAAATGATTGCTTTCCTCGGGGAGGCGGGAAAATAAGATAATCAGACCGAGTGTTTTTATCTTATTTCATGTTATGACAAATACTTTTAACGGTTTTACTCTTCATTAACGTAACCGTGGACATTTGATCACACCTCTTACAACTTTATCCCGTGGTGATCTTCCCTGTGACTAAATTTAATTTCCGAAGTCTCAATTCAGGAGCCACGTTTCTCTTCCCGTTGACCGACCAGTATACTCAAAATATTGTAAAATGTGCATGAAATGTTCGTGTAGGACGAACGAAGTTTTTATAGCATCCACTGAAAATATTTAAAATATTTTTACGAGAGTACAACACAATTTTGTAGCTTCAAAATGTAACTGATTTAAAAGGTATCTTATTAATTTCACAACTTTTTATGAAAATATGTTGGCAATTATTTTCTGTTCGCTTTTAGTAATGTTCAAACATTCAAATGAAAATTTCATTTTAATTTTCTTCAATAAATTTTAATGAAAGAACCAATATTTATTTTATATTTATTTTCGTTATAAAATAATACCTGCACGATATTCATATTGAAAGGATTAATGCGATTGTAAAAATAATGTCTCATCAACGAAAACTTAAAAAATTGTATTTTTAATTAAAGCAACTCATTGAAATGCAATTTAAATGAAACATCAATATTTTTAATTAAAATATTTTATTTTCAACTCGGACTTCTACATTATCGATGTCTGTATCGCCGTAGAAGCGTACCAGATTGGTATACGAGTTCTGTTTTCGGCAAGCCGCTAAATTGTATGTATATTGAATGTATTTTGGCCGTTATTGAGTGTATTTTTAACTAAAACGGATGTCAACCGATTGTTGCCCAAGAAAAATGACATATTTAAAAAATAACATTGGATATTATGTTAAGAAATTAAGAAATAAGTAAACAAAATAAATTTGTAACTGTAAAGGTTTCATCTACACTTCACAAGAAATGCTATAAATATTGTAAAATGATAAGCTTTTGACTGAATGACTTTTGACTTTGACCTCTCAGAATAACACCAATTACCAAAAAAATACAAATGTTTGAAATGGGTACTTTTTCTTGTGCGCCGACGTCATGGATACAAATAAGAAATTGAATGAAGTAAATCAATATGATACAAAGAAGACCTGAAAGATGTATTGAACAAAATTTGAAGTACAAAATAGAAACGTTTTTATGCTGAACATTTGAGACTAGGAGGTTGGGCATAAACAATTATTGTTTACGTCTTATTCGATTTGCTATTATGATGTTTATTATTTAGATGCCAACTCATAATCAGAGGACTGAGAAACCTTAACCAAATTTCGACATATTTTCCGCAATATTGAATCGACTTTCGATCATCTAGGTTTACATTAAAACAACCATCATTCTGTGCAACGCATAATTTACAATGCATTTTATATCAAAATACTTCGTGTAAACATACAAGACGCTTCATTCTCACACAATCACCTTACTTATGTAGCATTCCGTGGTTGACACGAGCATTAACCTACGAAGTCCGACATTATCTTTTCATTGCTATTCATACGTCGTCTAATGTGCGATTAAACTGACCACATCTAACTACAATATATCTGTCTTTAACCAAGACATATACATATTGCAAAAGTTAAGCAAAAGACTTGAAACATATGACACGAATGAATACTTACAAAAACAAACTCGAAAGCAAACTAAAACTTCTATCGGAATTACCTGCTAGAGCAGCCCCGGCAATAGGCAGTAGGCAGATTGTTGGTTTGTGCTTTTGCACAAACAATTGTTGGAATGCTTTTGCACTTCGAAGTAATATAGTGAACCGACAAAAACCATTGAAAACTATTAAAAGAATACATTATTTATCTATTCTCAATGAATTATAAATAATGATAAAATAAAATTGAATTTAAAACATTCTTTTCACAAGACGTGTAAATTTTACCTACCGTACGTCCCATAGAATTTGAAGATACGGCCTGAGACGGAGTGAATCCGTTCGTAAAATCAATCCAGGTCTTGCAGAAAAGCTGTTTTCCCTACCTCTCACTTCCGCATACACAAGAGCACTTTTTAATTGTTCATTAGCTTATAATTTTACAAATCAAGACGCTGGATATGAATTATTCAAGAGGAATATTAGCGTCAACTTCACGGTGTTTATAATTAGAGAATGATTTATTTTGATTGCATAATTAACGAACTTGATGCATAAAAAGCAGCTTCCTTTTTCTTAATTAAATGGAGTCACAGAAAAGAAATATCTATAAAAATCATCCTTTTATTACTCACAGTAATAAAACATTCCGACACGGGAGATAATTTAGGAAGGAATAGTGAGAAAGAGCCATCCTCATGATCTTTGCCGACCACAAGGAATTACACTAGAAATTCTGATCCTATTATCTATATAGTACGTGTTCCAATTAAACTGAGACGTTGCAATATCGTGAGAAATAAGCGTCGTATCAAAACATGTCACAAATAAAATGTCAATATTATCGAAAGGGGAACAATGCTTACCTTCTTCATTCGGCTATCACTCATTAGATTGCGTGCGCGGGGGTAAACTTTGGAATTTTGAATGAAACTGAATTGTTTAAAGCAGATTCAATATCTACCTCAAATGATATGCAACTTTACTCTGAAAACGTTTTTTGACTAGATACAGATGGCTCGTTATTAGCCAATGCCAATCTTACAGTAAAATATCCAAATGGTGAAGGAAGCTTCGAAACTTATTGCTACCATATTTTCACATTTTATAGCCACTAACTCATTCAGATCACTTAGTTACAAAAACGTTTATGCAAAAAAGTATTGTTCATCACAAATGTTTGCCAGTGATATTGAATGCACTCATTGCTTTTAATTACATTATCCGCTACAGATGTTTCGAAGTAAAATAGATATATATAATAATTATTCCGACCATGAAAAGTGAAAATAAGTACACCAAAATATGACAATTATTTAATTTAAATGAATTTTGTACATTGGTTTTCTGAACTCTCGCTATTTGGCATTTGTTTGCTAGAACATAATCATATGCACAAACATTTGTTTCTATTCAAAATTCCCTGGAGTACTTTCCTTCACTTCATTAATTTACAGGTATTATTGCAATCTGATGCGACGCGTATAATATTCCTGTTTGTTTCAGTTGCAATTATGGTCGGACAATTAGAATCGCCAGGGTGTAATTGCCTTCCGGAGAATCAATGCAAACGTGCATCAAGAGAATGGAATCTATGCCATTGCAGCTATTTTGTTTCAGGATATTAAGAGAACTGGTCCTAGTTATAACATTAATGCAAGAATGAAATGTTGATCATTGGGGGAATAGTAGGAAAGTTGTATGGAGGGAAAGAAAATTGATTTTATTCATACAAAAAAATAGGATATACGAATTTTACGTCTGATTTGAAAGGAGCTATGTACAGTGACGTATTTCATATTTGTTGTTAATTTGAGAAACAGTTATAACGAATATTCATCGAGGGGTTTACTGAAAGCATTTGCAAGAAGTAAATTTTAAACCCAATGTCTGTAGAATTATAATAACTTGGAGAGGACAAAAAGTGTTAATTGAGAAATAATGATGAAAAACTGGAAACAGTGTAATTTTAAATGTGGATTTCAACTCTAGGAAAGCAATGTAAACAGTGTAGCGGACATTTTACATTTTATCTATGCACATTTTTAAGAAAGATGTTATCCTTGAATAAGTGACAACCTAGCATTAGATTCACCTACGTAATGCGAATCTGAGAAAATGTAATTAGTCAGGAATTGAAAATAAATTTTACCAAATAATTTTTAGGAAATCCACACGGCGAAGATACGTCTCGTTCACCATTAGACACATAAAAGTAATTCTCATTTTCACACATTTCTTTCCAATTCTATGAGCCACTGGAAATCTTAGAGAATGTTGTTCCCGAAATGAAATAAACTTCATTGAAATATGGGAAGCTCTCGATCGCCGAAACAAACGCCCCCAAAGGCACGTATTCGGTCTGCACCGGCCGCCGACGAATTTCCAACTGCCTCTGCCGGGCGATCGATCCCCGTGGATGGAGTGTGGCTGCGTCCTCTTGTTTCCGCAACACGAGACGGGTAAGAGCATTTTAAACGTTAATTCAGCAATAAATTAAACACTGTTATCTACATCGAAGTCCTGTTATTTCCGTGAGCGCTAAATAACCAACATCCATGCAAATTCCGGAAAACTGAAATTATAGAAAACGCTCACAAACTGATATCGGTTAATACCGATGGAAATGCGCTCTCGAACTCACGGGAGCTAAGACCAAAATGACCCACGGGCTCGGGCTATATTCGCCACGTGCGACGTCCTGCACTGCACACTTGTGCAGACCTGTCGGCTGTGAAATATCTCGAAAAGCGAAACACTTAATTTCCATTTGAAGCCGCGAATAATTACTAGAAGGAAAAGGAGACATTCTATGTCAAGACGGATAGCGAGCGGTGCAGTCTTGATCCTATTAAACTAATTGGGAAGGTGCAAATGCAACGGATATTGAAGAGGGGCGTAGCTGAGGAGAAAAGACTACCTCAAGCAATGTACTATTAGTGTCGAGTTTAGAACCTGAACAGTACACACATCAACAAAGCACCACTTAGTTACAAATAATTACGATTACGATACATTAGACTTCGGAAACCATCCCGATCATCGGCGGTAATTCCCAGATCATAAAAGCGAGATAATGCTGACAGAAATAAACTGAACTGCTAAAGGAAACACTGTCAAAATATAATCACTTATAATGTTAACATTTTATTTCATTCATACAATTGCATTTGAATACATGTATTGTGTTAGTTTCTTAAATGTCGAAACAAACTTAAGAATACTATAACGGCTTGTATTTTGAACATTATTCACCGCTTTATGTACTTTGAGGTGCGTGCTGCAGTTAAATTTATTGCAAAACATTTCGGAACACTATCAAATTAGGCCACAAGGAAAAAAATCTTCCACGGGCTACCGTTAAATCGCCGACTTTGCTTCAATCATCTCACCTCTCACGTCAATGCCTAGTCTATGCTTTGCATGATGAACTTCGTATTCTCTGACATTTCTCTGTTCTCAAGGACAGCACACAACAGGAGTGCCCTAGCCGGCACGCGATCTCTCTCCGATACCCAGGAGGAAAAGTGAATTCGACGAGGCGACACGCCCCGTGAAGGGCTTCGATGCGGCGGAAATACAGTACGCGGAAGTGGAGGGGCGGCGTTGGCAGCACATTTGCATGTATCTCCTCATGTGAGTAGAATTCATTTCGGGTGCGACAAAGACTAAAGTCATTACTCCCGTACGTGTAGTGCGTGTAATATCGTAGGAGGTGGCGGTGATCCTCACACGCTGGAGCGTGAGAAGCGACGGGCATCTACACCTCACAAATGGGTTTCTCCCCTCCAGGCAAGCGGGAGAGGTGGCTCAAATGATGTCACTTCAGTGCCTCTAATCGGGAGGTTCTAGGTTCGAGTCTCGAACGTGGCATGGTTTTCGACAGTAGCTAGAAAGCTAGCTTGAATTAAGACGCTGTCTGGAGGGGATTTCTAGCGGCCGACTGCTCTGATGAGAATTTTACTATTTTTACGGCTATCAATACTAGGCGAATGCCTGAGAAGTATCCTAACAAACGGGCCACGGATTGCGCTCGATATTTCTTTCCCCTTCATTGTCCTATCTTTCATCGTACTTACAATTACATGCATTACACTAACACACATGGCAGGAGACCGGTCGGGAACTTAAAGTTTGTCCCGGCTGGGGTGGTGCCCTGTTGGAGGGAGATACTCGGTTGTGAAAACTCCCGGTAGCTGAAAGATGTCATTGCCGGACCTCAGGATCCAGCGGAGGAAGATCACCGCCACCTCTCGATGAAAAACATGCACGACACGTACGGGATTAATGACCTTAACAGTTGACAGGCCTGGAATCCACAATCAAATAAATCAATCCCTCCAGGCATCTCACCCAGCAGAACACCGCCCTAGCCAGAAAAGCTGTAAGCTTCCATGTGTGGCTAAGTAGTGCGTGAGTTAGTAAGAGGAGATGAGAAGACAATAAGGAAGGGATGAATGTGAGTGGTCTGTGGCCCGTGTGTTAAGATACTGCTCCGGCGTTCACTTGGTATGACTGAGGAGTCAAATACTCCTCAGTTCTCCTGAAGAGTTTGATGATGCCCGGAGCTACAGACTGAATATAAGATATGTGTCCCAAGCACTATTTCACTTCCAAAAATTCAATGTCCGGATTATTCTGATATCAAAGTACTTGGTACATTTCCATGTAATCATTCTATTCCTCACTATTCCTCCTAATAGTGCTAAGAGTTTTTCATTTATATTTTGTATATATTTAATGTGATATTTTATTTCGACTTTTTATATATTTTAAGTGATACATTTACACTTACAATCATTTTAGCCTTGATAAAGAGACCAAATAAAGCCTCAAAACGTTGTCTGTCATAGACATATATCAATGAATCTGAAAAGAAACAAAATAACTGTCTTTAATAACTCCTGGACCCTCCTCCTAAGTTACAATTCTATATCACTCGACTCCACGATTACACCGGACTTCAGGCATCAGAAAAGCTTTAGAATCGCACTCCTTGTTTACAAAAGAATTAATGACCTATCAAGTCAACAATAGCGTTTGGGATCTCGAAAATGCGCGTTCAAGTGACACACAGGCTGCGACAGAATTGGGAATTTACAAAAAACTCTTTCTAAGGGAACGTATGTTTCTGAGGCCAAAGCAAGTAAAGGTATAGTATTTATTGCTAACAGTATGAGGAAAATGATGCAGTGCTTTTTCCACGTAACATGACTCACAAAATGTCATATCACTTGTATAAATAGATTATTAACCGAACAGAAACTTGAACTAATGTTTCGACAGAATACCCGATGTTATCGAACTTCATAGGTACTGATGTTCGACTACTAATCATTTTACTTTTGTCACGCCATTCATTCATTTGCCTTTCATTTTATTGGAAAAAAGAGTCTAATGAAGTTAACTGAAAGGGTGAAGTTTATACGTACCTTGAACCACATTAATACATCTACTAAAGTATTATGGAATGGGGTCGGTATACCACACATCTTTCTTATTTTTGCGAGATTCACAATTGCAGATGATTTGATTTTACAATTACTGGAATAGAATCAATAGTGAAAGCATTGTCCCACAGCTACTTTCTTCAAATAATTCAAAAACGGCTCGTCCGTAGGAGAATAATCTCGACTTCAAGATTTTACGAACCTAAACGAATTTGATCCAATTTAAATTGCGCGCTTTGACATTTCTGTGTGATTTCCGATGGCTACTGAACAAATGAATAATGACCCATGCATTTAACGTGTCAGATGTTTGCGCATTTTCAATCTCTCAGCCTCAATTACAATTTATGAAATATCCAACAGAAAGGAAATATGCATGATGCAAAAGTTATAAATATAAACTTTCGGTTTGTTTGAACCTGCATAATAATTAAATTTTGTCAACGAGAGTAGGAAAAATCTGTACGTTAAATGTGATATGTGGACTTGTATGCATAGCGTAAAAAAGATCCACAGTATTGCACTACTATTGTTCACAAGGCTACACTCTTTATTGCAATACAATGAATAATTCGTATTCTATACTTTAACTTAAACTAATTAAATAATACTTAATATTTTCAAGACAATAATATTTCATAAGTGTAATAAGATATCCTTTTTTTCTCATTATGTATTTCACAATATCTTATTTACTCAATAATGCAGAGAATAGCTACTATGTCGGGTTTCTTAATCGCTCAGAAACAGTACATGATGGAAAAATAAAATCTACATTATCATAATTCTTTCTGCCATAAAAATGTATTCGATATTACCCAGAAAAACTATATTTACCTCGCCAAACATTGTAAGGAAATATCTCATTATTTGCATTATGAAACTTCGCTAAACAGGACAGAAATTATGACGGGAGTATTCTGTGCTATATACAACGATTTGCTTTTCAATAATTCATATACTTCTAATCAGAATTATATAAAATATTATATAATAAATATATATAATAAATGTTTAATACATAACTATGATATATAATGTAAAAAAATAGAAAAAATATATGACTACAATTGTGAATGTACTTAAGTACAATTGTATTTATACTAATTTAAATTTATGAACGTTATTGTAATATGTTTCAACAAATTATTGAAATAGAGTTGTATAAATTATCGAATACTTGTTGAATCACTGCTGTATAAATTATCGCCCCAAACGAGTATTTCCCGAAGATACACAAAGTCACAGATCAAATGGAATAGATGCTCGCCCAAGAGCAGACAAGCTGCCGATCGCCCCGCCCGACAGCGCCGTGAGGCCGCAGCGAAGCGGCGCACAGGGCCCGGGCGGGGAGGTGCGTCGCCACGAGATAAGCGAAGGGGCGGCGCCTCCCCCGCGAGGCTCTTCTGAAAGGAGCCGCTGACCGTTAATTTTGTTTCCGGGGGAGCCATTAACGCAAGACGCTCGCGGAGCGCGCCCGAAGCAGGCGGACAAGAAGAAGGAGGAGGAGGAGGAGGAGGAGAAAGGGGCGGCGGAATCGGGAAGGGAGGCGCTGCAGAAGGCAGATGCACGGCGGGAGGCGAAGGGAAGGACGAAGGCTGTCACCGGCGGCGTCCTGCCAGCCGGAGCAGGCACGCTGCTGTCACTAAAAGCGGCACGCCCCTTGACCTCTCCGGTCGGTCGCCGCTCTCTGCCCGCCGCCTGGCCCCTCTATTCGCAAGGTTCGCTTGCGAATTTATACAATGTACACTACGTGACCAAACGTATCTGAACCCCCTTAAAAGTTATACTAGTAGATGGACCCAAGAAATCTCATATTGTAGATTACTCGAGGTCTCCCGTTTCAAAATCCTGGTTTTAAGTTCGTAAGTAACACCGTTTTAGTGCTATGCTCGGTTCGTGTCGAGATAGAGACAGTTGAATGTACGTTCTGGGGAATTGCATTTGCCTGAGAGGGATCGGCGAAGACGGAATCCAAGTTTATACGAACACATTATTTCTCGTATAATGTGAGCACTACATAACATCAGTAACATATGACGTTAAAATTTCAGAAATTACAATTCCCGTATACTAATGAATTAAATTATTTTATCATTGCACGACCCAATAATATAAGATACTGACTCATTTTGTAGAATTTATGCGTTGAGGTTAAATTAAACATTATCTATTAATGCTATTGGTCAAATATAGAAATTTGTAAATTTGATACAGTGAACAAAAGTAAATGAAATCACGAGAACTCGTAAATGGAGTAACTCTAAGTATCATCCCTTACGCATAGAAATAGACTATGTGATGAAAAGTGTCCGGTCATGAATGATTCCAAAATGATGTTATGGTGTGGTTGCACTTTTTATGGAGAGGGCTTGCACCCCTTGTTTTGTGTGGCACTGTCACGGCCCAGGACTACTTTGATGTTTTACCTTCTTGCCTCCCACTGTTGCAGAGCAATTCAGGGATGGCAATTGCATCTTTCAACAATCGAGTAACTGTTCATACTGCACGGCCTGTGGCGGAGTAGTTACCCGACAATAAAATCCCTGTAATGGACTGGCCTGCGCAGAGGATGACTTGAATCCTATCGAACACCTTTGGGATGTTTTGAAACGCCGACTTCGAGCCAGGCCTCACCGACCTACATCGATACCTCTTCTCAGTGCAGCACTCCGTGAAGAATGGGCTGCCATTCCCAAAGAAACCGTCCCGCACCTGATTGAAAGTATGCCTGCGAGAGTGGAAGCTGTCATCAAGGCCAAGGATGGGCTAACACCCTATTGAATTCCAGAATTATAGATGGAGGGCGCCATGAACTAGTAAGTAATTTTCATCCCCGTTTCCGGATATTTTTGATCACATAGCGTGTTCATACATACGGAATTTTTCAGAATAAATGTCATAGGTATGTAGATACCTAAAAAATGATAACTTTTGGCCAATGAACATGTAGTTGGAAATTTCATGTAACGAAATTACACATGTGACATTTTCCAGGGAACTACACAGATGTTCGGTAGGCCCCATCCTGACGCCATATTCAAGATTTCAAGTACCTGGGAAACATCAGAGCAAACGAGGATGCCTAGACAATCAGAGGCAAATGTGTCATGCATAAATACCTATGACTTAGTTCTATGTAATTTCTCATCACATGTTCATGGGCAGAAAGTAGTTCAAGATATGTTATGGTGGAAGAGATAGAACAATAACTATAACTACAAAAATTGGTCGTGGTCAAGGACTATGTGTTATGTTATTTCCAATACAGTTATTAAGAAAGAACAATATGTGAAAATAGTTAATTAGACTCATATTTAAGATTCTTAGTTTGTAATGTGTGGTAGGATAGTGAAACGTAGTATGATAATTGTGAATTTACTAGACAGAAATAGGTAAAGACTTTTGGTAGGACAAAGAATCTACGAAAACTTCTAGTGTATATGTGTGTAAACTGTACTCCAGAGAGGGTTTAAGGAAATGTTACCAACTCCTATCATCATTAGAGGCTGCTCTGATGTATGCTCTACACATGTTCTTGATTCTTTAGGAGGCCTTTGCTTGCGATAGATTGAATGTGCTATAATAATAATAATAATAATAATAATAATAACAATAGTAATAACAATAATAATATTTATAATATTAATAGTAATAACATATGAGGTACAAAATTCATTTGAAGAAATTTTTCAGTACCTTAAAAAACTGTCTGAGGCAAGATTGAAATTTAATTCGTCGCTCCCCGATCTTTGGTGCTAAAATTACATTTAATTTAGTTACAAGGATATTTCTATCTCAACTATTACAATATTTTAATGCGTTGCTTCGATTTGGGGCTTCTGAGACCAAATTGCGATATGGCACTATTTGGCACGAATTAATATAATGCAGAAACCTCTCAAAACGATGTAATTCAAAACACATTCCAGTACATAAGGCATAATAAAGTTCAAAAAATTGATACTTTAATATAAAGACCCTCCTTTACCTATACCTCATATACAATAATCCTTCAAACATGTAGTTAATATCAAAACGTGTGTAATGTAAATAAATAAATATGTGCACGCATCCCAATTATGTAAGTACTTACATTATTAATACATTTTGGCCATTTATATGCTTGTATGAACTGTATGTAATTGTATAATGGCAAACCTGAAAAAAATGTGTATTATTGTGTAAAGTAAATCGATTCTCGTCGTCGCTTATGACCCAGTTGTTGAAAAGCGACTTTACATAAATAAAATAAAAAAAGTTACAAAACAGTTTATTCACATGAATGTTTTCTACTCTTCTCGTAGAAAATATCATCTACAAAAAATATCGATATTTTGATCAATGTTTCCTTCTACATTATTGTTGTCTGCCTCAATATCCCGGTAAAATGTTATCGCATCATTGTACCCCTTGGCTTACAGTACCACCAAATTTTTGTCTCTTGTCTCTTGTACGTAGCTCATACACATAAGTCTTTCTATGAGAGATAAAACTACATAATAACTTAAATTTCTCTTATATCATTTTATGTTGAGAGATTCGTGTCAGAACATAAAATGAAAGTCGTCCCAACAAACCCTACGTTTCTTGAATTGATAATCGTTTGACCTCATTTTGAAATTATTTTTAGCTGGCATTGGATATTGAGCCACCTCTTGACAATCTGTTCCCCATAGCATACTGTGTTCCTTCATTAGCCTTATATTTTTTTCAAAATCATCTGTTTTAATTTACAAGTTTTTTCAACAAAGCCAAAGGACCTGACTGAATTAGAATATTATTTTCGTATTATGACGAGCCTCATTTTGTCCTTGTGTTGGTCATATTTTTCTTGAATTTTGTATCAAATAATATTATAATAACATTCATTTGGCTAGCAGCATAATTATTAGTCTAAAATTTAATGTTTAGTCTTAAATTTGATCTCAAATGAATGAGAAATAAATTTGAGCTGTAAGGCCAGAAAGAGAAAGTAAAATATCAGTGCATGTTATCACCATCTTCTTGAAACCATACAATCGGGAGAGGTGGCTCAGAGCATCAACAGATGGCATGGAGGTCAGGTTAGATTAGGATCTCAAGCATCCTAAGCATAAGAGCTTGGAATTGCAGCAAGCATATCAAAATGGTGTGATGTCATCCACCACTAATGTGTCATGCACACACGCATATGCATGCCTATATACGCATACAAAGAGTCAAAGGTAAGTTTTTGACGATGAGCATGGAGGGGAAATTTAATAAAACTGAGTTACGTTTGTGACATTTACCACTCGTTCGAATGAAACTCATCAGTCATTGCTGTTTGACGGGTACACGAAACCTCTCTGACTGCGTCCTAACATGACATGCCAATAATCCGTGCATGATGAGCTGTCTACTGGGCTGTCAACTGGGACAAATGTGAAAAGTGTAACTTTATCATCTGAATAAAAATAAACTAATTCACTTCAGATTAATTCTGTGTAATCTTTGATACCATATCGTGATGTTGTTGCATAATGTTTAACCAGATTTCGGATTTCTCCCATTGAGATAATACGTTCTATCCGCTAAACAGTAATAAAGGGATAAATAATATGAAGTATTTTTGCAAAGTATATTTCTAAGCAAACTCAGCAGTTCTGAATCGAGAGGCAAGAACTTATCGTTCGAAATTGTAGTTTTGGGGTAAGTATCTGCGGACTAAGGCAGTTGATTTCACTCTTTGAGACACCCTCTGAACATTTCTAAGCTTTATGATTATGAAGGCAAAGACTTCCGCGGCTAAAGTCATGCAAATGATCTTCGTTGTCCGGGTGACGCCGCGTCGAAGGCTGTGGTGCCGACGTTTTGGTCATCTTGTCATGGTCTTCCTCAGGTCTGGTCTGCAGACGAGACCTAAGGAAGCCCACCAGACGGGACCATTCGCTTTCTGAATATGTTCTTTTATGTAGCTATGTTTTATAGATATTTATGAAAGAGGATTTTGAACAATTTTGGGGATCAGTGATTGCGAATGAGTTGATATATGAACCGCTGTAGGAATAGAGTTTGTAATACTTGAGATTGCGATATAATTTCGTTTGTAAATTGAGGAAATATTCTTTTCGAAGGGCACATAATTTTCACTTTGTATTGGTAATTTGTCCATCTGATGGAAAACGACAGTGTTCAGGTGAAGAAAGAGGGGACAGGGACACTAGAATAGGTGAGCGGTTTACACTAGAACAGGTGAGAGGCACAAATAATATCCAGTTGCAGAAATTTTTACTATGACAGAAATTAAAGAAATGTGCACACTCCAGGAGTTCCAATTGTCTTTTCCTTTTTTCACATCTTAATTTTTAAATCACAAATCTATTTTCAGCATGTTTTAAATAGAATGACTACAAGATAATTTACATAAACTACAGGTATTTGTGAGCAACTTTTTGGTGTTTTATTATTTTTTCACAGCGTCACATTTTTTATTTAATTCCGAATATCCTTCTCAGAGATTTCAGTATACATGTTTTAAAACTACGAACTATTTTTGTTATTTATATAAAAATAAGCATAGAAGTTTGTTGAAATTTTTAATCATCGCAGATTAGTGTTATTTTGCCGCCAATTGAGTTTCCCTTTCTGACACCTTTGTTAGAAGAGAAAGTATTGTAATCGTGCGCCAGAAAACGAAGAATTTTGCACAGAAAACTCTTTTTCTCAGAGCATGGTAGCAGAAAAGTGGATAAACCTTGTTTTAAGTTATTTTTTGTTCGGTAGAACTATTGCTTTTTGTCCTTAATTCAAGAGTGTTTACCATCTAATTGAACGTTGATATTTCACGGCAGTTCATGTGCCAATGGCATCGTTATACAAGTGGCAATCTATTTGTTGAAGTAAGGTTTGAACCTTCGAACTGGGGAACATCAAAACTCGTTTCTTTTTTTCTATGTAAATTTATTTGAAGTAGCAATATGCAATAGTAATATAAGTTGTACTGATTCTGCTGACTTTATCGTCTCAAAAATTGTACTAATTTGTGTACTATCTTATGAAAATTGTGTCGTGCTTGATTTTCACTTTCTCACCTTAGTTTTTAAAAAGAGGAAGTATTGTAATAATCCACGAGACACCGGGGATTTTTTGACAGAAAAACTCTTATTGCCCGGACCTAGTAGCAAAAAAGTGGATAAATATCGTTCTTATTCGTTATAAATTACAACCTCGAGTACATTAATTAATAAGAATCTGTTTTGTTGGTCTTTGATACCGAACAAATAATTGATGGCAAAATGTTTCTCCATCTGCCTGTTGTTAATACTAGCGCCTAAATTGTTCAAAGGATTTTCTTCAAAATTGATATTTCGCAATTGATTTGCATGAACTCAAAGCACTACGAGTTTGAAACGGAAAGCGTAAAGAACTCTTAGAAGAATAGAGCGAATCTCATTTTTCGTTAAAATTCCTGATTATCCGAAAATTGCAAAAGTTCAAAGTTTTTTCAATGCGTTCCTACAACAACAATATTCAAGATAGATAGTCGTTCCTAAAAGAAATCTGTTGTCCAAAAATAGATCCTCAAATAAGATCACAGAAGGAATTTTTCAAGAACATGAGAAGTTTTTGCGTAATTACGAGTGAGCTCTAGGCAGTTTTTAAACATTTCTTCTCAAACAGCTCCACATTGTTTCTTTTAAGTTTCTTCTAGTATCTATCAAAGAAAATCGTGTTGATCCCATTGTTGGTAAACCCTGTATTTTAGAAAATTGCAAGAAAAAATAACACAGCAAAAGTAAAATACTGGAGAAAGGCATTTTTGTATTAATGTGATTTCTTCTAAAATATCAAATCTTTGAAAAATGAGATGTACGATTTTTCGAAAAACTAGTAGTTTTTGCGTAATTTAGTACTTTGTTTTTGATGTGCAGTAATTGAATTCATTTTTACGTAATAAAGTTAATACAATTTTTAAACAAAATCATGTTCTCAAAAATGACTCCAAGTTTTTTCTTTAATTTTTTTCGAAGGATACAGAAAATAATGCTTAAAGAAATGCCAAGTCTGATTTTCGTTGATTCATTGAATGAAAATTACAAATTTAGAAACGCTATTAGTTTTGTTCAATGTTCTTTGTTCTTTTGTTCTTCTATTTTTTTATTTCCTTTTTCCCAAAGGAACCATTTCTCAATGTACAAGATTACTATTTTGTGGAAAAATCCCGAGATGTAGAGTTCGAGGTCGACCATTGCCTGCCCGCCTTGTCTCAAGCCCACCTTTCTGCACCTGCACAGCCTCGCCACCGCGCGGCCGCAGCTCCTCGGGCTCTGCAAATCACTTCGAGGCGGCGGGTGGGCGGTTGGCGCGGACCGGGGGCGTGGCAGGAGAAGGGGTAGCCGAGGGGCTTTGCGAGAGCCGCTTTCCATCGTCGCTTAGCGCGTTACGCATGTGCCCCGGAGTGGTCATCCAACCTCCTAATGGCGCAAGTATCAGTGCCCTGCACCGAGCGTCTCGGAGAAGGAGGAGGAAGGTGAAGAGGAAATGGGAGAGAAGAGAGGAACAGGTGCATTAGACGCGGGCGCAGCTACAGACCTGGCTAGGATATCCACTGACGTCCAGGAATATATGTCCCCGAGAACATCTACCACGTCCTCTCCTAAGATCCAGGTACTCACCAGGGGGATTTCGTTGTACTCATAGAAACTATTGCACCATTACATCTTCATTTTCTACTTTCCCTTCAAATTAAGCTGATTATTTCTTTTTATTCATAAATACGCTGTTAGGAAATAAAAGTGCGCATACAATAGAATAATTAACATCAAGATGACAAAATTAAAAACATTACTAGTGAAAATTATATTTCATTGTACATTTTCAACATTGTCATTCCAAAAATAATTTTGATGTCAGAAAACAAAAGAGAGATGACTCCTTTGTATAAAATGACTGACACCTTTCTAATCTAAATGCCTTGAAATTCTGGTTTCTGCGTTATCCATTAGGGAGTGTTGTCTTCCACGTGGGAAGATTTCAGAAATTATGATAACTTGTTACATGTTATTAGTTATGATCTTTCTTAAGCATTAGATGCAAACATTCCCATCAGTTGTAATGTCATCTGTAACATGAGGCTCTTACAAAAAAAAATTATGCACTCTGCACTAATACATCACTCGTTACTAGGGCGATCTGATGCTTACTGATTATAGTATTGTTATATCAATGAGAAGTGAGTCATGATCACAATGCTAATGTGAAACAAGATCACGTAACAAGGTAATCTTTCTAGGAGAGAGGGTACTTTGACATACAGAGAAAGTATTCAAAAACGTATTCGGCACAAGCAAGACCGAGGTCAATACATCTGTTTGTACTTGACGCGACAGCCCGCGAACGGTCAGAGCCTACCAGCAGCGTCCCGGCCTCGCGGCCATGGGCAAAGGGGGTACACGTGTGGTTAGAACGAAGACTTCTCCACGCTGTATTCTGGTCTTCTCAACCTGAGAAATGAGTTTTCTCATCGTCACACAGCAACATATACTGGGAAGCTGCAAGGAAAATGCATACTAAAATTTTGCCAAACCGGGAACCGAACCAGAGGCCGCGTCATGCAAGCGAGCTTCTAGACTATTGAGCTAAACAGCGAAGGCGGGCAACGCATAACCTCATTTAATTCATTTTTCATAATTCTATAACGCATCTATTATATCTCTTTTTATGGTCTCTGATTAGAACTTTCATAATCTGTTGGCAGATAGTAATTTACAGTGGGAAAACACATATGATATCGTCTTGTAAATATAAACTTAAAATTCATTATTTAAAATGTCTTACCAGACGCACTGTCACACGCATAAACATTTGTATGTTCCTTTTTCACTACAGATATCCAAACACTGCGTCAACAGTTCAACCTCGTATACCACAGACACAAAGCTGGCGTCATTAGCCGAATTGCTTAACTACGCTCCGTGAAGTCACGGAAGTTAAGCAATTCGAGACTCCGCGGATAGCAGGGGGACCGTCTGGATACCCCAGTTACTAACGACTTAATGGCATCAAGCCCCTGGCCGAAGGGATAAACGGCACTGATTGCCACGTGACGGGACAAAATAAAAAAAAGAACTCAAAGGAGCTTTACTCCTTCTCCAGACGCTCAACGAGGATTTAGAGACACATTGCGTCGACGAAGATGCAACAAATTAAAACGGGCACCACACGAGTTAACCCGATTTGACATAGAAAGATAGCACTATCTTACATCAACAGTTGTACACCAAAAGGAGGTTGACGAAGAACCTAAAGTTATTTTTTCGATATCTATATTTACGTGAAAAGTAGTTGTTTCATCATTTAGGACTTTTATTATCGGAATCTTCTTAAACCGTTAGTGGTAGTTTCGTTTGTCAACTCTTATCGGAATCTTGCAAACAAAATTCGAAACAATCGGCCTGCGTAATCGCTTCGTAGAAACTCCGGCGTTATTTTAGTGCAAGGCCTGCCAACAATTACGTCAAAATCTTATTTTACTATCTGATGATGCAGAGAACAGTTGTGCGATCGTAAAAACATAGTGAATGTTGAAACTAATTCTTCAAATATTGATGATGATTTTATATTGACTCAAGCGTCCCTTAGCAAGGCACTCTACGCAACCCGCAGCACCCTAAAGTATTAAGTGTGTCTGCCTCTGCGATTATGAAATAACGCCCGGGAGAGACAGGTTCAGAGAGAGACAGAGGGAGACAGAGGACATAGACGCTGAGAGAAAAAAAGAAAAACAGAGAAAGAGAGAGTTATAGAGAGATGGAGAGAGACGGGGAGAGAGACAGAATGACAGGGACAGTGAGAGAGACGGAGAGAGAAAGGGAGAAGGAAGGGGAAAAAGAGAGATGGAAGGCAGGACGTCTGCCGGGTTCTGTTAGTAAAAATATATGTAATGACGCGCGCACTCTTCCTTCTACCTTGCTGCATAACACCAGCTCCGTAGTAAGCAGTGATACAGTGAGTATAAGATTTCAGTCGGTACGTGCAGTATGAGAATATATTGAATAACTTCATCATATATTTGCATTTTTCAGTCAAAATCAAAACTGTTTCATTATTTTTGTATTGTTTTTTAAATTCGTGTGTAACGACCACAGACACCTGAAAACACCGGAGATTGCACAGTTTTCTTTCAACATCTGAACGACTTGAAATCTGAAATTCTAATGTTTTTTTTATTTTTCCTGAGTTCTTAGGCATCTCAGGATGCTGTAGACACCTCTCACAAGGTCGGAGACATTTTAATTCTTGCGCGTATTGGAAGTAAATAATTCTTATTTAGTTATGCTCATGTCGACAAACCGTGATCAATCTTGCTAGGACACGAAAAATTATTTAGGAATCGTAATCTCTGAAAACACCAACCAATTATTTGTCTTCTGAGAAATAAAACCTATAATATAATTTGGTTTTTAAAATCAGTCAAGAATAATTTTGTAATTTCCTATATTTAAGCCGTAACTTTGTGGACATCAGTAAATGGACTTTGAAACGACGGCTCTAATATTTCTCTAACCTGACCAGTTTCCCTTTCTCTAAAAGCACCGCAGGTAGAAGACTAGAAAAATGGATGGATTTGCGACAGGTGGACGATTTAATTACTTTTCACAAGCTACTGTCAAATCGAGCAAGTTTCGTTCACAAGCACTTTCCAATCTACTCCGGGTGGATGGTCGCGCGACTTTCACTAAAACGCTCCCAGCGACGACACATTTTCGGCGCTTTTCATCAGCACGCTCGCAACATGCGGCTATTAAAGTTGTTTTTATGCGAGAGGAACATAGTATTTTTTGAAATAGGTACAGAGGCATGAGGGACACAGAATTCATGCAATTTCAGATCCATTTTGTATTTTGCTCCATTCGCCCAAATCCATTTAGAGGAGAAGATCGATCGTGGTGGGCTTTGTGCTCCCCTCCTTCCCATATGTGCAAATCGTGGCTCTCCCTCTGCCCGCGCTATCAGCGCTGTCATTTGCCGCATGAGGACAGGCCAAGCCACAGGCCCTGCCGCAGGCCTCTGCCGCAGGCCTCTGCCGTAGGCGCCGACCACACCCACTTCTCACGCCCATTTTTATCCACTTGACACCTCTCTGTGGCCCATTGCTCACATTCTGCTATTAACGATTGGATATGTTACGGCATAAGTTCGACATATAGTCTGTAAATTCGTCCATTAACTAGAAGGTTTGGATAAAGCTGTATGAAAGGTTGTATGAATGGATTATCCCAAACTTCATCCGGCTAACGCTGGAATCAGACAAAAGAACTGGCTATTGTCCGAATATGAGGCATCTTGAATGTTTGCGAGAAGAATTTTGGTGTAGAGTGCATTGGAATTATGCATTGCACAGGCTCAATGTTGTTTTGGGTGAACCTTAAAGGCCAAAGACCGGAGTCTCTTGGCTATTTCGGAAATGCTGAGCAAAGTGTCATTGGAGGTATGCCAACAATACAACTACTTGAAACTATGCATCTTTACTCTCACTAGACTTAGAAACCTCCCAGTCTAATACCAATTTATGACATGATACGTGCCATTCCTCGACACCGTAACGAATATCACCTACCATAGCCATCTCGTGGTGGCTATTGTCAATTTTACTCGGCTAATGACCGAAGTGTGCATCACAGCTATTGGTACTTCGAGCTTGATGAACCCATATTGGCTAATATGAACACTAATCGTCTAATTAGCGAAATATTAACTTTCGGATATTAGCCATAACAGATATATCACGACAATAATATTGCTCAACGCCTCGAGTGCGAATTCGATCCCGCCACAAGTTCGTGGATTTTCGAAGAGCGAAACATTCAGTGGACACTTAGTACTTGCAACATAAAATAACCTTAAAATCCGGTAAAATGAAATCTTCCGACAATTCCTATCAGATCCGGTAAGGCGGGGTACGTTTCAAGTAAGGGGGAAATATTACTGAGATCGTTGCTGTAGGTCTCCCTGGCGGAAATTATGAGTAGAAAAACAGCAACGCTGGGAGTCTGTAAGCTGCCAACTAAAAACTCCCAGCAAATTCAACCCATGTTAGGGGTGAGCCTATGGATCTATCTCCATCTGCCTGAACATTAAAAACAAACAAAAATAACGTATTGATTTACATTCTATTTCCAAAATCAGTCAGTGGAGGGTTTGTGCTCAACGACGACCACAATTTCCCATTATATAATTAAATATATAATATGTAATTCAAAATTTAATTTATTATTATTATTATTATTATTATTATTATTATTATTATTATTATTATTATTATTATTATCATTATTATTATTGTTATTACAGTGAATATACACGACAATAAACGTATGGATAACATGCTTGATTAAGTATAGTCACATTGACAAATAAAAAGAATGACTTATTTTATGCAAATTATTAAAACCCAAGACTAAATGTTGCCGGTCCGGATGATCGAGATTGCTAAGGCAGCAGTGCAGTAGCGATCTCGGACCGTAGGATCGCGGGTTCGAGTCCCGCCTCGGGCATGATTGTACTGTGTTCGTCCTTTCACTCCTTGTCATCATCATATCGTGTCATCGTCATAGTTACCATACCGTTACTCGTAATATGGGACGCTAATGACCTAGACGTTGATGCGACCTTAAATAACAAAAAAAGACTAAATATTGATTAGATTACGAATATAGCATTAATAATATTTAATATAAATTTGCTAATATACCCGTCTTGAAGATAATTTACATTCTAAGTTTCAAAGAAATAGAGTAATAACAAGCGATCATATGTTATATTGACAATACGAGAGAACCATTATATTGAAGACAGTGCAACAAAGCATCCTTCATTAATTAATGTAATTATGCAATTCAGTTAAACGAAAGCAGATTCGGTTTGTGCGCGCACAGGCAATTCCTAGCAGGACACCGAGAGGCCATTCCGTGTGGGAGTGTAGCGCAGTTGCGGAGCAGCTTTCCCAGGGTTTCGTACTGTTCGCCATGCTTGTCGTCCACACAAAGCAAAACGCTCCCAAGCGCGGAACTCCACTTGGCACCAGGGGGCTCGTACACAATAAAAGACATGACTTGGCGATGTCCATAAACGAGCGCCAGGGGCAGCTGAGGCTTGGGGAACGGGGAGCGACCGCGCGGCCAGCACGCGCTGATTCGGCCCGCAGGTGCCTCTGCCCACTCCACACTCCACACCGCTCCCGTGGACGAGATTCCTACGGAATACATGACGCGACTGCAGGTTAGAAGCACGTGCTGTGGTGGAGGGAGCGTGACGCGATGGAAGATCAAGCGGTGTGACTCTCAGTAGAGCGGAACTTCCCTACGTGATTTAGTATACGGGATAGCGTTTCACACCTACGTTACACGAACGAAACTCAGTTTTTGTCGATTCACTAATTCAATGTTTTCGAGCAATACATACAATATCATTTCAACAAGGATACATACCTGCCTTCTCTAAGCCAGTATTTACTCATATACGAAGCCATTTCTACGTTGCATGCGCAGTTCCCAGCCATTTGGCCAGCATGTTTATAAACAGCCGTGCGTTTTCTCGCTCCGTTGCCAGGGTACCACCCTCCTCCCGCTCTGCCTGCCCTAGCGCCCAGTGGGCCCGTGCTTCCGCGTGTGTCTGGTCTCCGTGCC
>BOPP01000004.1:11817148-11890702 GCA_017312745.1 Gryllus bimaculatus | reverse complement strand
ACCCACCTCCGTTCAAATTTACTCAGGCAAACCCTCGACCACTAGTGCGTACCGGCAAATGCCGCTCAGGGCATCAACTGATGTCATTGCACTGCCTCTGACCAGAAGGTCCTAGGTTCGAGTCCGGACGGTGGCTGAATTTTCCCCACTAGCTTCTCAGCTGGGTCGAATTCAGTCGTTATCTGCATGAGATTGTCAGCTTCTGATAGGTTGTTTTCCGTGGGTTCTACGATCAACACCAAGCGAATGCCGGAGCTCACTAACGCGCCACGCACCTCGCGCGATCTTTCCTTCGTCTTCCTTGTCATATCTTCACCCCTTACTTACTTACTTACATACATACACACACACCTACACACTAACATGCACTACACTTTATACGTGCCGGAAGACCGGTCGGTAGCTTAGTGCTTGTCCAAGCTGAGGCGGTGTTTCGCTCGTTGGAGATACCTGGTTGGGGAGGCACACGCTAGCCGACGGATAGTCGGGGCCGGATCTCGCCATCCGGCGGGCGAACACCACCGCCACCTCCCGAGGAAATTATATGCCCCACACTAACGAGACTAATGACCTTAGCAGTTGGCGCACCCTGAATCATTAATCAATCAACGAATCAACCGCCGGCGCTCACCCACGCCCGCCCACGCGCCCGCCCGCGCATAGACGCGCACACCGCGAACACAGGCGCCCGCAACCCACTACTTCATGAGGTGCGCGCTGACATGGAATTCCGACGTGCATGTATTTCTCACGCGCACTCAACTGAAGCACTGTGTTTTGGGGTGCAATTTGTCGTGCGATGCACGAGGATCAATTAACAAGTCATCTTTTCTCATTTTTTTAAATTTTAAATATGCGGGAACAACAAATTTAGGATTTTCGAGGGCATATGCGTGATACTGCTTGCTAATAGACGTGTTATGTCCCATTCGATGCAACACGCGTAACAGCCTGTCGTATGGGATGTGATCTAAGGTAAAAGACATTCGCTACCAGGAGATTAGAACATAATGAAGCGAAAGTATTTTGTGAAGGTTATTCTGAAAGCATCTACTGATATCACTGGCTGAAATTAAGGGAAACTACTTCGCGATGGATATAAAGTTACCAAAATATTCCCTCAGGTTCCTCCACATTCTTAACCAAATGGGTGTATCACTCAGCGCCATGGAGAGCAGTAAATACAATTGACGAAAATTACTCTCAAAATATTTATGCACATTTCCATAGAGCGCTATAGGTCAATATATCTCGACGCTCTTCCTGACTTCATTCACTTTATCCGCGGAGAAATGTTATATCTTCATATAACGGGACCCTCACTTATTAACCAGTTTGCCCATGAGGAGCACAATTTACTGCAAGTTTGTCATGGTATCTAACTGTCTTCTGCTCAGCCATTTGATCATGAAAGTATTTACTGCAGTGTCCCACATATTTTTACAAATATATCACATATATTTTAGAATATTAAAATATATCACGACTTCAAAAACGATTCTAGCATAAAATGAGCGAAAATAGATAATGTATTTTGAACATCGGATTTTCCAGCAACTGAATGGAGAAAGGACAACACTAGCCATCACGTCACCTTTTTGTCTACTGTTTGTATTGGATGCACTGCGTGTTGCATCGTGCCGCTTGTCGCCTGGTTTAAAGTACAAGAGATGTAAGACGACGTGAATGATTTGAAACGATGTGTTAATGGATTTTTTCTTCTTTTTAAGTTATCTCCTCTGCCCTTATACTTCTTCGATCGCACTGACTTCGATTTCACTGAATGCACTCAATAACTTTCCAGAAATGGGAGAACCATTATAACTGGTTACTTGCCATGTTGATAAAAGCATATAATAAAAGTAATGAAAATTCTTCATTAAGTTAACGTTGCAATTTCTTGATGCATTAATTCAAATATAAGAATGATGTATTGATATTGTTTCTTACAATTTGCTCACAACGAGTTTTCGAACGAAAGTGGTCGAATTCTTAGTATTTATTACTAACTCTATATCTATTATTTATAATAAAAAAATATTTTTTCATGCAGTTCGATGTACTTGATAACGCAGTTGTGCATTTCCCTTCGCAGCAACTTTCCCTTTGTTATTGCTAATATCATTAGCCAATTGTGCCTACTATTAAATTCATAATCATCTAATATATATTCTACGAAATTATATTCCAATTCCTTTTACGATTTTTCTAACGAAATAATTATTTTTCACAGTTAATATTGTTCATAGATGTATGTTGCTAATCCTGTGTGATAACTGGAAACGTAACAAGAATTCGGTGCTACAAATTTCAAGATTTCGAATGGGATTTTCATGTTGGCATAGATTTCCATACAGAGAAATGATTTACTTTAAACGTTTATCTTTAAAACTAATGAACAGAACTATTTTTTCAACAATTACGCAGCAGGTTTTATTTTTGCTGTTTTTTAGAATTAGTAACAAAATAGTCTGAGTTGCGCCGTGTTCTTGATCCTCCGTGAATAAGCCATGAGGTTCACTTAAATCCTATAGGCCGCTTTCCGAGCTGAAAAATCTCTAAGATAAATGCAAATTTTAGGCAAAGACGTTGCTTTGCATAAGGGTCATTGAGCCATACTGTTAAGAAACTAAATAGCGTGATTATTCAAAGAATTTTAAGGCTATGGTAGAACACCCACAATGTTTCTGTACTTGGAAGCTAACATGAATTGCAAGATAATGCAAGATATACTGACACAAGATCTTGAATTATCCATTGATGTTTTTCAATGTTTCTACAAAATGTTTCATTGTCACACATGCATACATTAAACCATATATTCAACATTTATGGTTTTATATGCATCCATACAAGCATGTTCAGATTCTAGGAAACGCAGGAAAACACGCTCTTAAATGGCGCCAGACGATAAACAATGCTGTGAGGAATTAGAAATCGTGTCATAAAGATTATGCATTTTAATAAACTTAATATTATTAATATATAAACTATTATGAGTGTATGTACTACATCGTATGTTAAAAGATCATTCTGGAAAGTCTGGTAAAAAATGAACCAAACATTGCTCCAATCATTTTAAGTGCCCGAGAGGAAACATAGGGAGTTGGCAGTCCAATATGATCCCACAACATTTGTAGTTATTTTAATCGGTTTAATGCGGTTCACAATGCACCTAGTTGTTGCGGAATGCGGGGCAAGGGTACGGGGGTTGCAGGTGGAAGGGACATGGTCGCAGTGGACTGAAACGAGATAGGGAGGAAGAAGGGATAGGGCGCCGACGAATGCTAGCCGAGAGAGCGGGTGAAATAACGGGCGAGAGAGCGGAAGAGAGCGGGAGAGAGACCTGGCGAGACCGTGGCAGAGGCGTGGTGAAAGGGGGGGAGAGGGTGGCCGATAGGGCGGGGCGAGAGGGCGGGGGACGGGACAATTCGGCAGGTGGTTGGCAGGTGGTCCAGCAGCCGGGCTGCAGATGGTAGGTTGGGCAGACAGTCGGGCGGAGCTGGGCGGGACGGGACGGGGTGGGGCGAGTGAGGCGGGGTAGGGCGGGGCGGCGCGAGCAGACGTTCGGGCGGAGGGGAAGACGGTCGGGCAGGGAGGGCAGAGGGTGTCAGGGTCAGGATACGAGTGGGTGGGAGGGTGGATGGATGGGTGGGTGGGCGAGTGGGCCGGCGGAAAAGGGCGGAGTGAGGCGTAGCAGGAGCGCAGGCGGAGCGGGGCGTACTGAGGCAGAACGGTGCAGGGCCAGAGTGGAGCGAGAGGAGCGGAGGCACTGATGAAGAGAGTGTAAATAAAACTTCGTTTACTTTTCACAGAGTTCAGTTTATTGCTTTCGTTTCTAATAAATGAACATGAAAAAAAAATCAGTAAAAGGCGAGTTACTTAACTACTATTATTTAATAACTTCAAGTTATCCTGATTTAACATTGATTTTATACTCATTAAATAACGTATATGAACTCTGTCCAATTAACACGACGTGAACATTTCAACATAAAAATAGTGAATAAAGTATACATTTTTATTTAATACTTAATAATTAATTAATTATGTAATTAAGTAATTACGTTATTACGGGACTATGAACATGAAATAACATTTGCTGGTTCAGGAAGCATTGTCAACGTTTTCATTCTTTCATTGGATGCCTATTACTAAGAATGGAACACCGGCACACAATACACGGCATACAAAACGTGTGTGCATAAATGAAAACAACGATGATCACGCGAGCAAGCAAGCAGCGCGAGCAACGAGATAGTGTGCACATCGCCGGTCGTGTCCACCAGCGCGCACTGCGCTGGTGGGGAGCATTAAAGGGAAGGCGAAGGGCAGGGCCCCTCTGTTCTGCTGGCGCGACTGGGGCAGGAGCGGCAATGCAGCCTCTGGTGCCGGCGATCGCGTCGCCTCAGAGGTATTAGTTTTGGCTAAAGGAGCCCCGCCGAGCAGAGCAGAGCGGGAATGGGGTGGGGGAAGGAGGGGAGGGGGAGTGGAAGGGGCGAAGCGAAGCGTGGGAGCGTAGAGCGACGATGTGACCACATGAGATACGCCCCGGGCGGGAATCAAGAGGGCTCAAACGAGACTATTTGCGATGAGGCGAGAGAAGAGAGCGAGCAAATAAGTCACGAAGGGTTCAAGAGATCAAGGACAAGAAAAGATGCAACTGGAAAAGAGGCGTAGTATGTCATACAGACTACAAAATGTCACAGTATGTCATACAGGCTACAAAAAGAGAAAACCACGCGCCAACGAGATATACACAACGTTATGAATAATATTCCGGATAGAAATGATCTGGAGGAGCCGTTATATGACGCAAAAGGAATATCAAAGTGAAAACAAAACGTGGTCTTTGATGGGGTTCTGAGGAACAATCCATTGTGAATTAGACAGCAGTGTAAATAAGGAGAGCGGAAGATGAAGAAGGAAAGGCTCGCGAGCACTGATGTTGCGTCATGGGAAATTAGACCGCAAATGCCAGTGCAGAGGAGCGGTCAAACGCAAAAGCGCGTGTGGCGGGAAGGCGCGAGCGGGAACGAGAGGCGGCGGGGGCGTCGGCGGCTGACGGGCGACTGGACAGAGGGCGACGATGGCTGCGGCGAGTGTCGGTGTGGCGAGCGGGGAGGGAGGTGGCCTGATGCACGGCCCGGGACCTCCCAGGGTTAGCGATAATGAAGGCCGCCTGAGCAGGCGCGCCGTGCAAGATCGCCAAATCCTTTAATTAACTGGCGCCGGCGACGGGGCGCAGGCCGCTGCGGTGGCGGGGTGGCGGCGGGGCGGGCGGGCGGGGCGGGGCGGGTCTCCGGGGCTGGGGGAAACTGCGGGAGGCGACGGGGGGGCGACGGACGCGGTCCGCTTCCAGTCTACCTGCGCCGTCCGCCACCGCCCCGCGCCGGAAATTAATATCCAATGGGTGACGCCGAGCAGCCGCGGGCCTGCCACCGCTCGCCGCCTCCCCGCTGGCTTTCGCCCACCGCACGGCGAAAACATCTCCCTCCCGGGCGTCGCCCAGCCGTGACAGCGGTCGTCACCCTGGTGAGTTTCGTCAACCCCCCGCCGATCCCGCCACTCCTACTCAGCCCAACCCTGGCTCCGCCACCGCCTGCCGCACCCCGCCTACTTCGTCCCGCCTACATTGGACAGCCCGCGCGTACTTGTCGCGCTGTCTACTCCGCCCAGCCTTAGCCTACCCTGCGCCGTCTTACCGCGCGCACTCCTTTCCCATACCCCTGTTCGCCAACACCTGCCCCTCCAAGCATCTCACTACTCTCCTCTCCCAGCACCTACCACCTCGTCCCGCCTCGTCCCCTCGCCCATGCTCGTCCTGCCCCGCTACCGCTTGCCACCCGCCCCCACTCGCCCTGTCCGTCGCGTCATACGCATTTTCTGCCCCGCCCTGTTACGCTGTCCTCACTCCGCCCCTCCGCTTTCGACCGCTTTGCAACCACCTCGCCAAGCCTTTCGACTCGCCGCTTCCAACCTCGCCCGCTGTTCCCGTCGCCCGCACCTTCCCTCCGATATGGTGAAAGGGCCCAAGGCAAGCAGGAGGAGGGACGCCAACAGCTTTGACGTCATCTTCCCTTGACAGAGCGTTTTGACAGCCGTATATTTCTGTCTTACTTTTGTCGTTTTCTCCGTCGCCAGTGCTGCCGGATGGAGGATATGGGCTGCAACGTGGCTCGCATACGTGTTACTATTTCCAATTTCGATTACGTTGGGCCTAATCGTGTGAATGCGATTGGATTACACGCGCCTTTCGCATTTCGAGTCTTGGCTTTGGCAATTTCGCAAATATCTTTCTACCCTTTTTCCTACTGCTAATTTCAACTTGCCATCCTCGAAAACTCATCATTCCTCTTCCGTGAATTTTCTTTCTATTTTTCTTCTCCAAAGGCAGGGTAGATATTTAGGAGCCACTGACATCAAACCTTCAACATGCAACGAACGAATAATGTTTTCAAAATGTCTCAAAAAGTATTTTATATACAATGAATATTTTAATACTATGTTAGAAGAGAGTGAAAATTATTTTTTGTTTTCATCTTCGGCAGCGGTGTTTCTAAAACACAGACATATGAACGAGGTTTTGTGAAGCAATTGAAATATTGAATTTACGCAAAAAATTAACGCGGTATAAAAATGTGCCCGCCTCTGTGAGGCAAATTTTGGTTCGTAACACTATGTATGAAATGCTGCGAAATTGAAACTAATACTAATATGCGAATTATTCTATAAAGAGATGAGAAGTGTGTCTTTGTTAAATTAACCTCATTTATGGGTAATTAAGAATGTAGTCGAAATTAAAATAGTTAACTTAAATTAATAAGCATATATAATTTCTGACTCACAAAGCATATTGTATACGTTCAAGTGACCTTTAAAATTATGAGTATTTTGTTCTTATCATTCTCTGACTTTTAAAAAGACAAACGTTTAAAAAGCATGGAATTTTAACGATTCTTAATTATCATATTCTACCATGGTTTCAGCATACCATTGCCGTATTGAACAATGATACAATCGTTATGTAGAAATGATTATATAGTAACTTACTGTTCATAATTTCTCCCATTACTGGCGCTCACTGGTATTTTCAAAACATTGACCACCGGTCGCTAACGATCATGCATTCTTGGTTTACCGTCTACTTTCCAGGAGAGGGACTGTTAGTCGTCCAGCGTGTGCGTAAATCAATTTAATTACTGTTTGCGTTAACTGTTACTCCCGCTCGTGCCGCTGCCGCTAACAAGCAGCGGGCGTGTATGCAATATGTACAGCAGTAATTAATTGTGCAAGTTGTCCTAGTAGAAAGAAGTCACAAAGCACTCCGCAACATTTAACAAACGGGATTAGCACGCGCAGCTGAAGTGCGGGCCCCCGCGGGGCCGCGCGCCAGCCCACCGCCGTGCAGCGCGGATCCGCGTGGGCGAGGCGTCAGTAGGGTGGGGGGAGGGGGAGGGGTGAGTGAGGGGAGGAAAAGAGGCGGGGTGGGGTTGGACGGGGCAGGGACGGGTGGGTGGGAAGGGAGCGGGGGGCTGGGGCGGGTCGGCGGTTGGCGGGGCAGGAGATGGGCGGGGGCTGGATGGGGGCGAGGCAGCCGAGGGGCGGGGCGGGGAGGTCGCAGGTAAGGGGCGGTGTCACGTCCGACGCCCACTGCCACCAGGGGCGGAACTGCTGCTCTCGCGGTGCAGCGCAGAGTGGACGTGCGCTGGGGCACTTACAAGAGGGCACAGTGGATCATGGTATAGGGCGAGAGATTATTTACTTCGGATGCATCAAACAATGAGATCATTCGTTCCGTAAGGGTAATGAATGTTGCATACAGGCTGTAGTAGTGTTTCCTGCGCGTGAGATCCGGCGTCGAATAACACGTCGGCTGGCGACCCGGTTGAGTTTAGCGCAGAGCGAGCCGCTGTCTCTTTAGCGACTTTGACTAGATGGTTTCCGATCAACACCAGGAGAATGCTAGTGCAGTATTATGACGAAAGGACCGAGGATCGCGCGCAATTTTTTCTTATTTTTCCTTGACTGATCCTCTCGTGTAGGTGAGCGCCGAATCTCGCTCTCCAGTGGGGGAAGATTACCGCCACCACCTCCAGAAAAAATGCACTACACCAACGCCACTAATGACCATAACAGTTATTGTGCCCGTGCTTGGGAGGTTTCCATTCTTCAACTGAGCCCTACTCCAGTCCGAACAGGGCCTAAGCTGTCGAATGGTCCCCCAAGTCTACCCGGGTGTGGTAGTGCATTAGTTTGCGTGCGCGCGCGTGCGTGTGTGTGGTGAATAAAGAGAGAGGAGCGGACAAATGATACGGGACGAAAAATCGTTTCGCTAGTGCTTTGGCATTTACCTTGTGTTGATCGAACAAGCCATGGAAAATCATGAATGAGAGCAACTGGCAGGTAGAATTCCCGCACAGATCGTGGTTGAATACGACCGAGCCCTGTAGCTTGTGTCGAAAATCCATCTTCACTCGAACCCCAGGACCCACCGGTTAACGATGCTGCAGTGGACACAGTGTTGCCGCTCAGATATCGCATCCGACAAGACACCTGGTTTGGCACTTGGATGAAGAATGGAGTGGTGTAGCTGCAGAGGTATTATCTTATTTCTAATGCCACTTCCCCCACCTTAGAGCGATCCCCCAGTGAATCAATCTGAGAAGTGAATCGTCGAACAGAAACATCTACTGGGATATTGCAAGGAAAATACACACTATAATCTAGCCTAGCCAGGAATCGAACCCGGGGTCACGTAGTGGAAAGCGAGCTCGCTGACCAAGAGGCATTGATTTCGATGGCTTTATAAAATTACGATATGAATGATGGAGCAAGAGTAGAATGAGAAGCCGGGCAACGAAAAACCTCGAGAAAACCCGAGAAAACTGCACACGCATCAACAGAAATTTGAATCCTGCACGCAGAGATGGAAGGCGGTCTGATCACTGCAACATGGGTCGCCGAATGACAGTAGTTGTAGTACCTGGAATTATGTCTTTGATCGTCACATGGCATGGTGGAGAAATGAAACGCAGCGCGTCATTACACTAGCAACATGAAACGGGGCGGTCATTGTGATATCTCAAAGGAAATTGATGGCTGTATGGAGAAATTGCAGATTTAGTAGGAACAGAAAGGATGATATACATTTAAAAATTAAAGTGAACGGTGATCTCAAATGTGAGATGGGATATATTAATATTTCTGTGTGAACATCACTTTACCCTCTGAATAAAGGATGGGTAATGTTCCAAGGTGATCTATTAATACAGAGAATAGGTTACAATGAATAGTTTTCTAATTAATTAAAATTATTGTAGTTAATTTTAAACGATGCTCTCGTAACTGGGTATGTACAATAAACATCCACGAAATTTAACTCCTGTTATTCAAGTTAACACTTTTAAATATAAATTTTGTAAAGAAAACTCAATTTACTCGTATGTAAAATCTTTAACATTTATATTGTGTTTTTTCATACACTTTTATGTTATGTAGCACACACTCCATTATCACACTAGAACTGCAACATTGTCGTTAAAATGTTGAGTAATATTATACCAAACAGGATCCCAGAAACGATTCCTAGTTAGTGATTTTATTATGTAGGTCTGTGCAATATCGGAGTCAGAAGACGTGGAAGTGACGTGGCTCGAAACGTACAAAGTGGCGGACAGGGGATGCGAGGCGTTTGTATGACGAACAGTCAGTGCTGCAGAAGGTTTGTGGCCTATCGGCTCACCAGTCAAAAACAATCAGGAGTAGCGTTGAGCAGAAAAGATATGCCACAGCAAGCATAACAGGAACATGTCAGTGACTTGATCCCTTCCTCCGCAGTTTTGATAGCTTAATCTTGCAATTTATACCCTAAACGCTGTTAAGAAATGATTCTTTTCTTCAGTACAATTTGCCTTCCCTTGAAGAACAACTTTCCAAAATAAAAATAAAATATTGCACTTTTCACTTCTTTCCTCTCTCTTCATGCTGATTCAATTGTAAAAAAAGAGAAACAAAATTGGGAAAAGTCCACGGATATTCCACAAAGTGGATAATCCGTCCGCGGATATATGACAATTTATATTTCGGTTTGGAAGAGGATCGAAAGTTATACCGTTTATACGGGTATCCTTGCCCATGAGCTGAAAACAATGGAAGAATGAATTACTTGCAATTTTATGATAAACGTTTTACACTGAAAAGAATGGAAGAATGGATTACCGGCAATTTTATGATGAACGTATTAATGTTTTTGGTTGGTCTGCTTCATTCCGAACACATTAATAGGCTGGGAATATGGGAAGTCGAAAGCAATCGGGAGTAGCGCTGCGCAGAAAAGAGCGAATTGTGATTTCCTGCGACGGAGCAAGGAGCTGGGACGAGAAAACGATCCATTGGATATTAGCTTTCGGGCGACGGCCGCGCGGCCTCCTCCAACTTTCCCAATCTGCTATTCGGACGACCGGCAGCTGAACGGAAGGCGCCATCGGGATTCAGAGGCCGAGCTACGACGGTGGACCTTAATCTGGCCAACGGAAACCTCTCATACCTAATAAATGTGGATGCTTATGTTGGTTTCAATGTAATAATTATATGCGTTCATTAGAAATGCCAACGATAACTCACCACAACACCTATATGGTTTCAATGTTCCTTGTACTGAAATAAGGAGATTCAGTACAATTGTGTGGTTAATTTTAGAAATGCCAGACTTGCATGTATTTCGTGTTTTGGATCGATTGACCGGATTTGTCGGCCATCAAACAATTTCCCCCTTGCCTGGGCGTACTTTCATTCACAAACTTGAGGGCTAAAAGACGCATGAGGCAAACATGACGTATTTCCTTTGTCGTAACTAGCAAACTCCGCTTGCCTGAGCTTTTCTAGGACAAAGAAACACACTATTTTAATGGAAAGCGACAACTCTATTTTTGTCTCGACAGGGAGTTGAAACCTGAACCACGCCACGGAAAGCTAGTTCTCTGCCCATGAGCCATCCTAGTTAACTGGTACTTTTGGAAGGAACCCCAATATAACCGTCGTAATAACGAATTTCACAGCGTAATGCTTGACGGAGCATAGATTCAACGGCGCAGACACCAACACACGAGTTGGAACGTGGTCCGTTGAGAATCCCGACGGCTAGGAAGTGTTGCGCGAGTCATGAGGGCTGAGGCCGCATCTCGCTCGCGGTCAGCAGCGCAGTCGGCGGGGGCAGGAGAAGGGGCGGGGCCGCGTGGAGGGGGAGCGCGGGAACGGCGCGCTGTCCCTCGCCCCCTCCCGCTCGCCCGCGGGCTGGCCCCGGCCGCTGGCCGCGAGCGCTGACCGCGCCGGTCGATGGCCGCGGGCCGCACCGCCGCGCCTCGGTCGCGCGTTCCCATCGGGAGCGCCAGCCCGACCCGCACCCTGACCCGCCCACGCGCCCCACGCCCCCACGCTCCCACGCTTCCACGCCCCCCACGCCCGCGCCGCGCGTCAAATTTTTACTTTTGCCGGCGCCGAATACGCGAAAACATACACTGCCTTGTGCAACATATGTACTTTGTATCCAATGAAAGTGTCAACGATTGCACCCTATCAATTTCTGGCGGAGAACACGTTTCACAAAATTTTCCATTCTTCATGGGAGTTCGTATCCCGTGGCCTGAGAGCCTGAAGAGTCTAGTCACAGATGCGCTAATAGTCTTCCGAGGTGAAGTGTGTAATTATTTACTATTACTAAATATTAGACATATTAGCCTACTCTTTACTAAGTTAAATAATTCCATGTTTGAGAATCGTGAATAATTTTGATCATGAAAAACTGTTGCGAGAATACAAAAACTATGACAAGTCGCAGTTGTTGAATACTGTGTAGTTCTAGTGCATACCACTCCACTAAAATTAAATTGAAGACAGCAAGGAAACAAACACTTTAGAAGAAACAATGTAAGATTCAATAAATCAGCAGTAAAATGATATCACCATTGAAACATTGAAAGAGTTAATGTGATTACTTGCATTGTGCGGCAATAATAGTAAAATAAATAATGATAATTAATGTGATGATGGTAAATAATAATAATAATTAATAATAATTAACAAACAACCTACAATTCTCGCAATCTTCATTACGCTGAAAAATGCACTATAGGTCAGTAGCTACTTCACTTGTAGATATGTAAAGCCCTCAATATTCCAAACAAGTGCTCTGAGTTGTTCGAACTTCCGCCGAAACTGATGATTTCTTTTGGGACTCCTTTTTTAAATTTCTTTTGGATTTCACTTGGACGTATTTTTAGACCAGAAAATTCAAACCGATAGCACAATATCGGCAAATAAATTGGACAGTATTATTTCGGATTTGTAGAAAAAGCAATGTGTACTAGCAGATGTTGCTGAGACATGCAATCAAAAACGTAGTTATCTAGGAGGCAGAGAAGCGGTCTTAAATACAAGAATTTTGGGAATCTGGGTCAACCCAATGAGCGGCATTTAAAGCAAAAGTCGTCCCGAGAGTTAACGAAATTTTGTCCTCCAAAATCTGCTGTAAAAAACTAAATTATCCTAAACTCTCAGGAAATTCAAAAGAACTGGGAAGTACAAGACATAGTGTTACTGAAAAAAGTTATATATGTTGCAAAAGGATAGTAGAGTCATCGGCAGTCTACTGATCTCTCATTAGGAGCACTCATTGCAACTTGGAGCAGATTTTATAATTTAACTGACACCTATTATTTTAGTCATGAATTGGGGAAATTATATCAATTAATAATAATAATAATAATAATAATAATAATAATAATAAAGTATGTCAAAAAGACTGTAACGTTCGTAACATTTGTAATCACAGTTATAATTTTTCTCAGAAATATTGTTTAAAACAAAAAATATACGAATGGTTTTAAGACAGTCGAGATCAATTCAAATACTGCATTATTGTAATGTTTGAGAAAATTCTATCCAAATTCTTTATTCGTAACTTTTGGCTGTTTACCCATCGCTATCATTGAATGAAATTTATCCACGCTTTGCGAGCAATAAGCAGCGTAATCTACTCAAGAAGCTCAGGCCACTCCAGATTTTCGTTAAAAAATTGCGCGGAGTTCGTCATAATCTCTTGCTAATGCGAATGTGTCCCTGTAAAGCCCTTAAGTCTCCTGCAAACGAGACGTCGGCCGCCGCGTCGCCCAGACAAACAATTGGGGGTCGCGCCGGTTGGCTTTCTGCCGCCAAGACAGAGCTTTGCGCCTCCGCCGGCGCAGCCGTTGCCCATGCAAATGAAATCGGAGGTTAAAAGCCGAGGGAAATCAAAACTTGGCGTGCGGAGGACGCGCGGGGTCCAGGCTTCGTGGGCACTCCGGCGCGCTGGGCGACCGCCAGTGGAGTGGCAGTGGTGCCTTGGTTGTCGGGGGCGACGGGGGTTCGCGGGGGCCAGCGGTGGCAGCTACGGAGACGTCGGGGGGCGGTCGGGTGGGCGTCGGGGGGCGTCGAGGGGCGTCGCGGGGGGCGTCGGGGGCGTCGGGGGCGTCGGGGGGCGTCGGGGGGCGTCGGGGGCGGCGGGGGCGTCGGGGGGCGTCGGGGCGTCGGGGGGCGTCGGGGCGTCGGGGGCGTCGGGGGGCGTCGGGGGCGTCGGGGGGCGTCGGGGGCGTCGGGGCGGGGACGTCGGGCGTCGGGGGGGCGTCGGGGGGCGTCGGGGGGCGTCGGGGGGCGTCGGGGCGGGTCGGGGGGCGTCGCGGGGCGTCGGGGGCGTCGGGGGCGTCGCGGGGGCGTCGGGGGCGTCGGGGGGCGTCGGGGGCGTCGGCGGGGGCGTCGGGTGGGCGTCCGGGGGGCGTCGGGGGCGTCGGGGGCGTCGGGGGCGTCGGGGGGCGTCGGGCTGGGCGTCGGGGGGCGTCGGGGGGCGTCGGGGGGTCGGGGGGCGTCGGGGGGCGTCGGGGGGTCGGGGGCGTCGGGGGGCGTCGGGGGGCTCTGGGGGGCGTCGGAGGGAGTCGGGGGGCGTCGGGGGACGTCGCGGCGGGGTCGGGGGGCGTCGGCGGGGCGTCGGAGGGCGTCGGAGGGCGTCGGAGGGCGTCGGAGGGCGTCGGGGGGCGTCGGGGGGCGTCGGGGGCGTCGGGGGCGTTCGGGGGGCGTCGGGGGAATCGGGAGCGTCGGGGCCAGTCGGGAGGTTTCGGGGGCAATTGGGTGGCGCCGGGGGGAGGGTCGGGGGGACCGGGGCGTCGGGGGGTCGTCGGGGCGCGTCAGGGACTCAGGGGGCGTCGGGGAGCGTTGGGGAGTGTGGTGAGACGTCGGGGGGCGTCGAGGGCGTCGAGAGGCGTCGAGGGCGTCGGAGCGTCGGGCGGCGTCAGAGGGCATCGGAGAGTGTTGGGAGGAGTCGGGGGTATTGGGAGGCGTCAGAGGGTGTTGGGAGGCGTCGGGGGGTGTTGGGAGGTGTTGGAGAGCGTCGGGAACATCGGGGGGCATCGCGGGAGCCGGCGGTGCGTTCGGCTTATGGGGGCGTCCTAGGGCGTCGAGCTTAGTTTGCGTCAGCGGGGGAAGGGCAGAATGGGGCGGGAAAAGGACTTGAGGGAGCGAGGGAGGCAGATCCAAGTCAGAGAGCTGTTACAGAAAAGAAAGGCAACAGACGAACGAAAGGTGACAGGAAAGAAATATGGAGGAAAACAAGAACAATCTCCAGAAAAGAATACAAAAAACACAAGGAATGGAGGAGAAATAAATGCAAATTGTAGATAGGAAACGCAGGTGGAAGGAAAAGTGTTAAGTAGAAATGTACGATAAGTCATGGAATTATAACATACGCATCGAAGATCAATTCACATTTTCTGGGTGCACTGGGCCAGAATCATCTGTATGAAATGTATGTATATTTGAAAACTGTACGGAAAAGCTGCGTAGTAAATCAAACATGATGTTTGGATAAGAGTAGAAAAACATATGGCGAGGGCAAGATAAGTAGTGCATGTTAACAGCACGAGCAATGTTGAGGCGAGGATGCGTGCACTGATCATTTCTACGTGAGAAATGTCACCAGAAAGTTAGTACGTTCTTGATTGTCTTTCGAGTGTTAAGGTAGCATGAGGTCAAAAGAAACTACTAACGTTAAGCTTCATTACTTAATCATTATAATGTTAATTTGTTAAGTAAGAAATTGTCAAAATTCAAATGCAATAATTGAATCTTTTTCTAATTATGAATAATTAACAACTCAACGTCTAATTACATTAATTTTGCTACATTGATATATTTTGACCCATTTACATTCAAATTGAAGTTAATTAATGTCGTGTTCTCATAAGTGTTATAATAATGTTAAATTAGAATTCAGTCCATACAATTTAAATTTAAAATATTACTAGTTTTGGCAATTTAAAGGATTTTAAATGCTTTAATATGTATTAGACTCCGGCCTATTAGAGATAATTTGACCCTGGTTCAAACTAGATTCGAAAGTACTCTTTGGTCCATGTAATAACATCTGTTTTTCCATTAGAATGAAATTTCAGGACAATTCCCAATGAACAAATTTAAAACTTCTCCACAAGCATTATTGCGTTCCTACCATTTAATTACGATTCTGCAACTAGAAACCCGATTACTGTGTGGAATGTATCCACTTAGATATTTATTGCATTTGTTGATGATGTTTAGATGTACTATCGATACGCACGTAGAATCTATATGTGTTAAACATCGTAAGTTTATTTTACGAGGTTAAAATTACAAAAACGTATCATTTGCAGTTATTTTATTGGTTTTTCGAAAACAACCGCTCGTGTATGCTAACATGTGATATCAAAACTAAATATAAATTTCTCAGAACACGCTCTAAAACTCGAATAGAATGTGTTTCCAGAAAATACATTAATCTTAAACACCTATTCCTATCATTTCGAACTCAAGAACTTTGTCCGCGACAACGTTGAGTTTGAAACATAACTTTCAAAATATATTAAAGGGAAAAATTTAGTTAATCTTAATTAATAACATAAACGAGACATCATATTTTCCATCAATTTCCCATTTCAACATGTGGCAAAATATTAGAAACAATTTATGGGTTTTCGTCTGTTGTAAGTGCACATATATTCAATTTTTATCACACATTTAAAACGTAACCGTACTTACAGATTGTCTCAGAATGAACGTTACGAACTCTTTTAATCTGTAAACGGTTCGAAAATCCAAACCACTTTTGGCCAGTGAACATATAGGGAGAAATTTCATATAAGAGTTACATAAGTAAAATTTATCCGTACGCATTACGCAACATCTCAAGCACAGGTATTCTGCAAGGTCACATTGTCACACAGTAAAAAGCAATTTTATGCACCTCCCGAACACCCGTGCGCACGAGGTTGTGTAAGACAGAACATTCAGAGACAAATATTACTTGTGTAAATCCGTAATATAAACTCTTCCACTATATGGCCATTGGCACACAGTGATAGTTTTCAACACATCCGAAGGTTGTTGACATTTATTCTGAGACATCTGAATCATGAAGTATTAAATTCAAATGTAAAGAGCTAGGCATCTAACGGTTAGTTGTGACGATAACGCCCCTGTGCCACCAAATGCAGGGGGTACATGGTACATTTGAAAGTTCGCCGGGTCTATCTTAAATTTGGGTCCCCCCCCCCTTACGACTCCTGGTGCCTAAACATTTATTACCAATATTTATTAACACTTTATTATATAACTATATTTTTTTAAATTTCTCCGTAGAATGTGTGCCATAATAGAATATTTCACCTTCGTATTTATATTTAAATGTAATGAATACGTTCATAATACTGATAAATTAAGAAAATTTGATAGAAATATGTTTTGAAGCTAAATCAATTTTGAAGTGAAATCTGCTTGGATTCTGAGATGCGCACTAGTTGTGTACAATATATTTGGGCTTAAAATTGACAGTTTTACTGTAAAATGGCACTATTTTATCATAATGATAAAAGTGTGGTAAATATATTTCGATTTGGAGGAATTATATATATTCGAAGTTGTAATACATCATGGAAAGTTCTCAATAGCACTAAACAACATCATTTATTGTGCAAACTACTTTTGTTATTTTTACTCCAGGGCTTCTAAGGCAAGGTTAATAGTGAGAAGTTTCATTTTCGGGTTCATTCTACTGCAAATAGATGTACAATCCTCCGAGCTCAGGCACACGGCACATAGAAAATTCACAGAGACAATAATATTTTTAGTCTTTTAATGTCGGAACAATCTCTTTGTGTTCGGTGGGTTGAACAAACCAAAAGATCCGCTGTGACCGTCTGAGCCAGAACACTGGGCGCCGCGGGCTGCACCTGATGGAAAGCAGACGAGGGCGATAACACCGTCGGAGATCATCGCCCGAAACAACTGTCTACCACGGAAGAGAGCGAGGAAGAAAGCCTAGGAGCTCCCAGTCAGAGATACTGCAGTGACATCAATTGATGTCCGGAGCCTGCTCCGCCCATAGACTTCAGGCATTCTCCCTGCCGGCTGTTAATCAGGCTGCTAATAAATGAACATTTGACGATTTGCAAACTCCTATTCTACAACATACAATTCCATTCTTAGAGTTATATTAATTTGGTCGAAATGTTCCTCCGAAGGTGGCAATTTGCACTATTGTGTTCGCAATACATAACAAACCATTCTATAAAAACTTAATTATCTTACGGAGTAACCTCTTCCTTCCGAGTGATTCAAGTTCTAAACAGCGTTCTGTAAACAGCGGCATCGGCTGATACAACTGCCCGAGCAATTCAGCGATAGTGTCCTGTCTTATTTCATCACTTCATCGGCGTCAGGTGAAAGGGTGGTGTCTCGGAAGAATGGGCAAGGTCCTATGGCGGGAAACGTGGTTTGCGCGGCCACCGCTGGATGGGAGAGCTAAAAATGCAAAAACACATTTTTGGAAATTTCTCAGACTCTTCAGGAAGGATTCGCACACAAATCTTCAGGTCCCCACCAGGAGACCTATACTGTCGAGTGATACCTCATTTATCTCAATTGAAAGACGGGAGTAACCGTTTGTGAGGCACGGACTGACAAACTATTCAAATGCCGTACAAATAAGGCGGAAAGTGATCCAAGTTCGTAGAATGGGACATCCTCGACATGGAGGCATGTTTTCGGCGGGTGCACATTCCCTCTACTTTTGGGCCGCTTCTACCGTCGGCGTGGCTTCCTCCGGCAGCCAGATCGAGAGCCGTGGGTCTCGCAAGAACGCGGCGGCCGGACGTCCGAGCCGCCGCGAAGCACCGCTCGCCCTCCGCTTCCCACCCCTCGCCACGGACACACCTCTGAGCGGCGCGGCGCGGCGCCCTTCCGGCCGCAGAAATTCGCCTCCGCTTTAATAGAATCCGCTGCGGAGATTTCGCGCCGCGCCGCCGCGCCCGCAGGCGAATCGCCGCCCGTAAATCCGTCTTCCGGCGCGGCCGCCGGCGGAAATCGCCCATTTTTGCCTGCGCGCAGGAACGCCCGCGCCGCGCCGCGCCTCGCAACGAGCGGCGAAGAGGCCCGCTCGGGGAGCAGGGGCGCCAACGGGAGGAACGGCACCAAATGAAGAAACACGAAAAAACCAAAGGAAATGAGCAAAAAGAAGAAGCAAAAGAGGCAGAAAAGAAGAAGCAGAAGAGGAAGAAAAGAAGAAGCAGAAGAGGAAAAAATATTGACAAAAAAGGAGCAGGTTAGTAACAAGATGAAAAGGAGGCGGAGAAGAAGAGAAAACAGGAGTTTGCGTTCGTAGGCTTCCGCGGCCGGAGGCAATACTTTCTTGGCTATACGAGATGAGCCGCGTCTTGGTCAATCGTGCCGACGTTTCGGCCATCATAGTGTGGCCTTCTTCACAGCTATACTGCAGAGCTTCTAAAGAGCTGTATAGCTCTGAAGAAGGCCACAGCAAGATGGTCGAAATGTCAGCACAATTGATCGAGACGCGGCTCATCCCGGATAACCAAGAATGTATAAAACAGGTGTTTGTGAGATGACCGAAGAATTTGAGATATGGGCCGAAATAGATGATTGCTGGAATAGAGCGGATGGAAAAGGTTATTAATCAGTTTTATTCGAATTTTGATATTCTAAGAAAAAAGCTGAAAATGGATCTCATCCTCGAAGATTTTGAAGAATTCATGTTTTGTGTAAAACCGGAAACGAATGAAGATAGCACTATGAAAATGAGTGAAGACGACACATTATTACGTAATAGTTACTGATAATACGAGAAAGAATGTGATATAACACCACTAGCTTTCTATTTATTCAGGACAAACTCTAAAATACTTGTGTATATACAATGTTAATAATATTAAGGTTCATTCAACGGTACAATTTGAAAGCCATAAATGTCTTAATTTGGAGAAATGAATGAGAAATTGCCGGAAATGGAAATAGACGCATTGAACAGAGTGCTTGGTCGGCGACGACGGTTTTCAGAAAGAAGCCGAAGTGCGAGTAAACTGTTGGGGGTGATGACGCAGCGGCAACGGAGAGCCCAGGATCTCACTGTTGGTAAGGTGCGGCACCGGAAAAAAGTATCAGAAAGGCTAAGAAGGAAAATAATACGAAGAGAAGAAATGGAGAGGGAAGTGAAGAGGAGAAAGAGGACAAAGAGGAAGAAGAGAAAGATGAAGAAGAAGAAGAGAAAGGGAAGAAAGAAGAAGAGGAAGAAAAAGATGAGGAGAAAGAACAGAAAGAAGAAGAAATGAGAAGAGAAGAGAGAAGCTGAGAAAGAAGAAGAGGAGAAAGAAGGGGAAAAATAGGAAGATGAGAAAGAAGAAGAGGAGTAATAACAAGGGATGTCGGCGCTGCCGAGATGTGTGGAGAAGAGCAGGCGAGGGGCCGAGCGGAGGGGCACGTAGCCTGCGGGGCGTGGGCAGAAGCGCCTCGGAATCCCCGGCGACGAGCGCAGGCGGCTGAAGGCGGATTCGGAGCGGAAAAGATTGACGCGTAACGACTCGAACGGGTCCGACGCAGCCGACGCGACGTGTGCCGACGCTGCGCAAGACGTGGCGGAACCGGCAACGCGCTCCAGCTCTGGCATTCTGAGCTGTGCAGGCTGAATCGAGGCGTCAGGATATATCACGATATATTAGGGATGCTGGGACTTCAGGGACCTGGATGTGAGTGCACAGCGATGATACAATAAAAATTGCAAAACAATTATTAATCTAATCACCTACTGTATTTTATTCAGCTCGTGAACTCCTGCTTTGAGTAGTGTGTGACACCAGAACTCGGAAAATCCTGATTGTTTTGAAGATTGCAGATTAATTTGTTTTGAACTCAGAAAGTGCACATAAAAGATCATGCACTAATCACATCATACAAAAATTACTGTTACATTTTACGCTTGAGCACCCATGCATATTGAAACTAAATGACCTGATATCTAAGCAATCTCTTTGTTGAAAATAAATATTTTCATATGTTTCAGAAAAACATACTTAGATTAGTTACATTACAAATTTAAGTAAAAAAATATTTATGAGATTTAATTTTTATTTATAAAATCAATATTTAATATCCGATAATCACCAGTCTGAACGAGATGTATAGGTTAGTTAATTACAAATTTTAGTGTGCATATGAGTGCTCGAAGAACACAGCATCAAGAGGTAGAACCTCAAAGTGAAAATAAATCGTTGAAAATAATCACTGAATATAAAGTAGATGAATGGAAATGCACGCGTTTCCTTCGCGTCTGAATCTAGAAATCTGGATGGCAGCTCGGAACACGACGACAGCAAAAGGCGACGGCCGCCCGGAGCGCCGTACGGTTCACCGAAGACACGAAGCGCGAACGGCAGATTGAGCGGCAGCCGCACCCCCCCGTCTGCGGCGCCCTCGTCTCACAGGGCCGGACGAACCTAACTCTGTTTCCTTCATGCGGCGACGAGCAACCTTCCCGCCCGCCGGCCCCCGTCCTCCCCCCCCCCCATGGGACAGGGCGCATCGCCGGCGCGGCGAGCGGCAGCGCCCGCGTCCCGCTGCCAGGACTTGCGCTGTTGTACGAAGCGCCGCGCCTGGCTGATTTGCTGTTGTATTTCGCGAGCCTTGTTTGTGTCCGCGCGTCGTGCGTCCTGCGGATGCGCTCGTTCGCTTGTTACGTCGTGTGTTCGGTCGCGTGTTGTTTGGCGCATGCTTGACTTATTAATTGAGCGGCTTCAAAAATTGGATCCATTCTGATGTGAGTGCCCGCCGAAGGCACCGGCGCCCGCGTAGCCCAGTAATCACATATTCATAGTGACTCACGAAAGGTCGTGCTCACGTTCACGCGGCGCTTATCCGCCTCCTCTTTCTGTGTCTGGGTTTATCCGGCCGACTTTAAGCTCTCAAACGACCCGCACTAACAGTCTTTTACATGCGGGCCGACATGATTGATTTCGGTGCGCCCAGCGCCGCCAGGCAACGACGCCGGCCGGCAGCGGGCACGTTAAAACGCCGAGGGCTCGTCGCGGTCACTCAACGAAGTCTATGCGGACGCTGACAGCATTGTTCGGAAGCTGCTAAAATGCCGTCCGATTCGCAGTGCCTCTGGCGAGCCGTGACAAACCGACGACAGAAAGCCGAAAGGTAATCGAATAGAAATGCCAATACGACTTCCGCACGGAAAAAGCAAATGCGGATCCCAACGAACTGCGGGAGCGTGTCGGGCGATGTGAGAACGCTGCCGACGCTGGAAGGAAAGCAGGTTGCATGGCGCTCGCGCACCGCCTCGCGAGGTCTTCTCGCGACAATCGGTTGCTTTCGCCTACAGCGTCGCAGTCGCAGCCCCGGGAGCTCGCCAGCCGCTTCCAACTAATTATAATGATTGTCTGCCCGCGGCAGCGACGGTTTCTCGGAAGGCAGCGCGCTGAGGTGGGCGGGGAGGGCGGCGCAGGGAAGGCGGAAGAGAGGGTCACAGCTGCAGCCGGCTCCATTAACACTCCGCGAATGAACGCGGCAAACTTTGTCTGAGTCAATTGTGCCCGCCCAACCAGCACCGAAAACGAACTTCTCGGCCCTTCATCCATGGAGTGGCCCGCTCTGCCCGTCCCATCGCCCTGCCCGTCCCCTTCGCCCGCTTCCATCCGCTCTGCCGGCACCCTGCTGCTTCGCTCCGCCGCGCTCCGCCCCGGCCTCCACATCTTCTGCGCCTGTTCTACTACGCTCCGCTCCGCCTCGCTCCACCCCGCCACCGCCCGCTCCACCCGCCCCTCTCCCGCACCGACCGCTCCGCCCCGCGTTCGCCACACCAACCCCGCTCTAGTTCGCTCACTCCTACCCAGCCCCGCCCACGTTTCGCCGGCACCCTGCACCGCCCGCCCACCCCACATCAACGCGTCCACCCCGGTCGCCTCGCCCTGCTCCGCCCCCTGCCCCGCTCCGTCCCAGTCGCCGCCTACGCCGCCCCCTCCAGCGAGACTAGCGAGCGCCGGCCGTTCTTTTCGTGGGCCGAAGCGGCCCGCGTCCCGCTTGCCTTGGGGCCGCAGCGCTGTCCCGACGCCACCCGCTGCCGCCCATACGAAGCGCCGCGCCGCACCCCACCCCTCTCCACCCTTGGTCCAGCCCAAGCCCCGCGCAGAACTCATTCGCCGCCTACAAATTCGATGTGGCCTCTGTGAAGGGAAATAATGGTGTTCTTTCTCTGGCGGAGGGAAATTAGAAATAAATCGGAACAGTTGGCGTGGCATTTCTATACTGCTGGCTTTTGAGTCAAGTTCCCTGTTGCGTCTCTGCGCATTCGTTTGTTCTAAACCTTTGTCACCAAGTCCTGATCAAACTCGCCTGGTTGACAGGGTCAGTTTAATAAGTTCAAATACAAACTCAACTAGTTCTGCTTAAATTAAGTTGAATTTGTCAAAAACAGTGGGAGATAGGTTAAGAGAAATTCAATTTTAAAAAATTTTTACATTACATTAAGTTTTGAAACCTATTTATTTTAACAAGAAACTACTAATACTTCCAATGTCTAATAATAACAATAATAATAATAATAATAATAATAATAATAATAATAATAATAATAATACCGAAAACGAAATTTGAACATGGCTTGGATTGACTATCAGATGGCCTTTCGCGGTGTTCCACACAATTGGATTTTGAAGACCCTGGAGATCTATCGACTTCCTCTAAGAGTTTTGTAAGCCTAGTATGAAGTCGTGGAGTAAGACTGTTGTAAAGATGATAGTCTGGTCTTCAATTAACTGTTTTCTCAATAAATCCTGTAAGAAACAGAATGATGTTGAGAGAGTGCAGGGGGCAATGAAACGGAAGCTCTGTCATTAAAATTCTCTCTCGAATAAGAAACAGTTATTCACTGTCAAGAAGGAAGTGATATTGGGAGGTGGTTTTTAGTGCGTCGCAGGCATTTGCATCCCCACACAACCTTGAAGACTGCTTCAAGGCATATATGAGCAGATTTTTCACTTACGCTCGTTGAAATATGTCATTTTCCATTGTTTACATGCTTGTTTGAACCCTATAATAATATAGGTAAAATAAATGCCTTTTTGTATGTCTACTTAAGTAAAAATAAATACATTCTGCCTGTGTATTTTAGGCAAAAAGCCTCTGTAACTGAAATTCCAGCACAATAATGATTGTATAAAACGTTTGCTTTTTGTTGAAGTATCTGTACATTTTCTTTTATAATAAATTTATGTGCTCAAAAAGGTAGTGATTAATTTATTTCATTTTTAATATCTCATGGTCCCTATATGTATTTCCATGTTTTAATTGTATAAAATATGTGCATGGACAATAGAATGGGTTTTTACTGTGCTTAGGCTTTAATATGCCCCTTGTCTTAGTAGTTCGTTTCAAGAAAATAGTAAAGCATCATAAACATTCCATGAGATTTTAAAAAGTAAACTTTTTCTGCCTAATCAATTGCTTTAAATTTTCCTGGGTTTTGAATAAAAGTACAATATGCTGAAGCTAGAAGCCAGCAGTTAAATTCGAAAATATCAACAATTTTTGGTTAAGTGGCTGTTTTTGTTTCAGTAATAGAAATTGAACTTTTGAAGTTAGTTGTGCATGAAAATATTTTCAAAAAAATTAGAATGGCTTTGTGATGTAATTTAATCCTTAAAATATTTTGAAACAGGCAAGCTGAAACAAAAGGTTATAAGTTGAATAATAAGATATTTCCTTCAATGCATTTTAAGTTCCCTATGGATTTAATTATTAGAAATAAACCATTCTGCTTCTAATAATTACCCAAAGAATTTTATGTGCTTTTTAAACCTCTTTTGATAGCAATAAACTTGTAGGTGCACAATTTCTTGGTTCGTGGAAGGGAAGGGCACATTTTCTGTTAGGAGAAAATGTAAAAAATGGAATAAATATATTTGTTAATGAAAAACAAAAATTCATGTCATTTTTTACTTTAATTTGCAAACTTAAAACATCAGGAGAGCACTCTATCAAATAAAAAAGGTAAAGATATTTAATTTATGAGCAACAGCTGATTTAAAATCTTAATGAATTAAAAGAGTTCAAGGTAGTTTTGAAAATACATTATCTGCCATTACATTTGTTTTTTGAGAATTTGTATATTGTATCGATTTTAATTTATGGATTTTTTAATTGTATAGCACGGAGTTCTACTGTTGGAATGAATATTTACGAAGTTTTGGTATTTGGCGATACGTAACTTTATTGCAAGTAAACGGGAATTCAAGAAGCACTTCGCTAGATCCTCTACCTGGCAGTCGCCGCTAAGCGACCCTACATTTCTTGACGCCACCGAGCAGTCCGGAGGCCTGTTCTCACGACGGCGCCGCACAGGCGCGCCCCAGCCCCATCCGCTGACTTACTGGGAAATACGGACGCTACCGTATCATAACTCGGGAATTCAGCTGCACCTGCTCTTGGAATTTGAATGGCGTTTGAGTTTCAACAGAATTTGGCAAGCTCAAACGATCATCAATGACGCCGCGATTGGGCAGAAGAAACCGCGTGACTCGTGCCAATCGTGGAACGAAGTGGAGGAGGGCCACGCGACCCGCAAACCTGAGTAGGTAACTGCAAGTCACAAGCTCGGTCATTCCGATAGAGGAGGCCATACCGAGTAGAAGTGCTTTTCCCAGGTACGAACGAGGGCGAGTTTTGTTCGGCTTCTGGGGAGACACCAGTGAATGCGTTACCACATCGCCGCTACGCTGCCGCCCGGATGCATCGTTGCCAAATCGCGGGTCGTCTTTGGAGTTGCTAACTCAAGGGCGAACGCCACGGACAATGAATGTGGGTGCCCGACCTCGAGCTCAGGACTGACGACGGGCCGAGGCGCAACTACCGCTGCCGCGAGCCACGCCGCCGATGCCCGGACTAGCGTTGCTAGCGCCCGAAGACGCCGCCACGCCGACTTGCTAATGAGAAAAGGGATGAGGCGAGTCACTGCCGTCACCTGACCGCACCGCGGCATGCACCAGGGCGAAGGGCTGCCGCTCCCGTAACAGGGGTCGTGACCGCCGGGAAGGGCGCCGCCCTGCTTCGAAGGATGAACTCTGGCCCGTACGGCCGAATTTAAGGTAAGTTAGTTGTAAGCTAGTTTTAAGGAGTAATTATAACGGGAGGCTTTCCCTCATGAAAAGGGAATATTAAATCCACCATAGAAAGTGCCATGTGTTTCAATGCAGTACTAGAACGAGAAAAAGCCCTATCACGCATGCCTCCCTTTAAAGAGTCTACGGACTGTGCAACGGGGGCAACACTGGATCGCCGTAACCAGGTAATCAGCTGAGTCAGGGCTCGGAAATGGTCACTTTTCAGATTTATGTATCGAGCACTTTCATATTTGACCCTCAAATCATAATTCCATCTCATATTTTAAATACTCCTTTTTAGAAATAGAAAAAAGAATCAAGTGTTCTGGCATCAGTGAATAATGGAGATCATCCCCTACCTTATCACCTACTTTCACTGCATTTCCAGCAGCACCCGGACTCTCTAGAATCTTGGAAAACTAGTACAAGTAACTAAGCAATGTAAGACAAAAAATCTCACAAGACAATGAGGTTTGTTAGCTTCACTCATAATTAGTAATTATTATATTTGTTTTGGAATTCGTCATGGCTTAGAAAAGAAATGTCAACGGCTCAATAGAGATTATCCCCAGAATTAAATTAACAAATATATAAGCTTTTAATTGGTTTCCATATTGTTTTAGGTTCTAGAAAGAAATGTCAACTTGCTGTAAACAGCTCGCTCCCTACAATATTACGTGGGACTAATTACAGAGAATACACAACATTACAAAGCAGAGCCACGCTCGCCATGGAAGCCACACTCGCGAAATGATTACCAGAACGTTTAGATACTTCATCACAGGCATGATACACGACGCAAAAGCCCACAAAAAAAGTCCAGCCTCAGAGAAACAAAAATGCTCCCAGCTTGAAACTTGGCTGAAGGGTTGAGTTCGATTCGAGCGTGCCGAGCCCTCTTGACAGCGAGTAAGAGCCCCGTCGTCGCTGTACTCATTACTACAACTTTCAATTAGAAGTGGAGAACGTGCTTCGGGGCGGGAGCACGCCCTACGCCCCCTCCAGCGGCAGCCGCCGCGCCCCCCACGCTGCGTCCGCGCCCGCCCCGCCCCGCCACGCCCCGCCACGCCCCGCCACGCCCCGCCACGCCCCGCCACGCCCCGCCACGCCCCGCCACGCCCCGCCACGCCCCGCCACGCCCCGCCACGCCCCGCCACCGCCCCGCAGCGCACGTACCCCCGCCCCAAGCCACGTGAAAGCCCCGCGGTGCTACGGCGCCCCATCCCCGCCCGCCGCGCCCTTCCTCGCCCATCCTACCCCCGCTCCGCCCCATCCCGGCCTGTCCCGCTCTTCCCACTCCGCCCCAGATCTTCCCGCTCCGCCGCGACCTACCCGGCCCCACGCCAGCCCTCCTCATCCACCGCGCCGCGCTCCGCCACTCCCCGCTCGCCCCCTCCCCGCCCATCTGCCCCGCCCCGCCATGCTACGCGGGGTATCGCAGAGCAAATGAAACGAAACGGCGCGCAAGGAAACTACGTCCTATTCACACTGGGCCGAGCGAGGAGGGGGCGGAAGGAATTCATTACCGTCTAGAACCGTGTCATACTAATTCGCCAAGTTGTAATAACATTAAATGCAATTTGGGGAGTACTTCATAGGTCATTATGATTTATCATAACATCGTCATGACCAATGTTTTGTCCTCGCATACAAACTGCTACAATCGTACTTCTATATTTCATTGGGAAACAAATTTTATTGATGGATGAATTTTATTGATTACAATCCATGAGAATTATGTTCGTTAAGTTTTGTTAAAATACTTAACCATATTAATATACTTATTGCATTCAATATTGTATTCTTTACACACGTATATTGTGCTAAATATGTTTATATTAATATTTTAATTACATAAACAGTATGTAAATTTATATACAATATTTACAGTACATTATGCACATTTATTAGAATAACGTTATATAATATTACATAAGTAATTAATTGTTCCTTTGGTTTAACGTTTTCTCTGGTTTGAATTCGAAATAATACATAGTGGTGTGCTGCTGCTACGTACGATGTCTGGAGTAGATATATTTCTTTTTACTAATTAACCCTGACTTCCCTCATAAGCAGATGAGATATCAACTTAATTTCATTGCTTCCGTATAGACGCATGATGCTGATGCGACTATTTCTCTGACATGATTTTGTTCTCACCGATATTGGCTTTAATTTGAATAATAAAGTACTTGATTCCTGATAAATTTAGCAGAGAAATGGGGTTTAGGAGACATTCTCAAACATTACAGTGACGATAGTGTTAATTACAGAATCTTCAGTGTCCAAGGTCATCAAAGCAGGAGATGCAGCAGCATGATTCTCATTTTCTATGCACGTCTGTTGGTAACGTACTTTAGATATGGTTTTTGTATGTCATAGTTTGTGTGAAAATTTAAAAACTGAAACGGTAGGAGTCACGTTCGTGTTATAAAATCACACATCATGACGTAAATGATCGCAATCAACTTCGAGAATTACAGTTTATTTCCTTAAGATGCCACAACTTGTTTGTGTTAAAAAGGAGGAAGAAATTGGAAGTATGGGAAAGAGCAGGTTCTAGTAAACTCCACCGTATTATACAATACCCAGAAGTATATTGTTATTTATTTTACAAACATTATTAATAGAGATAGTACGATAAAGTCTGATACACTGCATCATATGTATTTATTGAGATTTAGAATTGAGCATTTAATATAAGATGTACAATAACTACATCGCATTATAGCGTTGTGTCCCTAGAGCAAAAATAAATCTCAACATCTATTGAAATAGCCCTCTGAAAAAGCTTTTGTTGAGCACGACGAATAAATCCTATAACGAAATACGCGTACTGCTCTGTGAAAGCTTTTGTTTTACGTCCTGCTAATTATTTTGATTGGCAACAGAGCTCAAAAATTCTCTAACAACGTGCAATAAACAATTATGACATTCTAGAAAGAGGGACAATGTGAAATAAAGCACCCCAAAACAGATTTATTATAACATGATACGAGTAGATTCGTAGAGAGTGTGGAGATCATAGGTGGAATTTACATCGCCGTTGGCAATGCGGTTTAATTTTGTTTTATTTTATTTGGCATTAATCCGCAACATGGTAAATAATAAATGTCATTGTTTGTACTGAGAGTCAAAATATATTCCTGCCACTAACACAATGGACTACATGACAAATGAAATTTTGTTTTGTTGGGGGACCTAGTTTATCCGATAGGATATCACGCCAAGAATATCAATTAATTTAATGTACTATGTATGTAGGTACTTTGGCACAACAGATCTTTACGAGCTACGGGCTACCGGCAATTAATTTAATACATAAGACAATTCAACTCATTACAACAGCACCTTGCTGATTAAGTTGTTTCTCTATTAAAGTATTCAGCGAAAATGGAGATGGCATTTATTGGAAGGAAATAATAGTTGGGCGGAACAAATGGTTTTGTGTTCAGGTTTTACATATCTATGATTACTTTCGCTGAACCTCCTTATGGCGTCATTTGGATAACGCTAAAGAATCAGAAAGACAGTATAGGAATGCTTCCACTTATTGAGCCTCTCTTCTATTATTTTTCTAGGTCTCTCTTGTTCCGTATATTTGCGACCCCCAAGGGATTAGGTTCCGATGGCTAGCGTGTCATTAATGTCTGTATCTAATATTTTCTTAACTTTTGTTCTTTTCTGCGTTTTTCTCGACTTCTTTTTCTCCTTTAACGAAACAACTACAAATATGTGGGTGAAATGTAAGATCCCTTAACAGCGATGAAGAACAATTAGTACCCTTGCTAAGAGAAATGTATATTTTATTGATTAGGAGGCTAAGAAAAAACTTGTAGATTCATTGTACTTCTTTATAGTTATTCTTGAGTTCAGTAGAGAATATTGTTATTCCAGTAATTGCTATCCTTCATCTAATCGGTTGAATAGTCAATTTCTCATGAAGGGCACTGTAAGGGAAACTAGCCAAAATATGTAACTGATTTACCCTTGCCAATATTATTACGGGAGGAAATATTTTATTATCAATTCTGACCAATAATGCTCTTTTTCACCCGTATTCATTATTAACTTGTAAGAGTTAAAGGTGGTATTCCAGAACTCAAGGAAACACGCAAAGAATACACTTCTCCCCAAAGTACGTCACACCCTTTTTTTTTTTTTTTTTGAAAGGGAAATCGACGAAATAGAAAATGAAGTAAGATTCTATAAGAAAAATTAAAATAGAAAAGCTAATGTTAGCGATGGCGTTGGAGTAGAAAAAAAAATTTCCAGCAACAACGTTTTTTCCTGTTTTCTTTATCGAATTGTGAGCGCGAGATTCATTATTAGAAAAATATGTTCTCACTCTAACCTACGTTACATGCCAAATTGCACATTTCAGTGTTAACAGAAAGCACTCCAGAGCTACACGGCATTGCAACTTATATCCCCATACTGTCAAGTGGAATAGAGGGTGGTCACTTCTAACGCTCCTGGAAGACAAATGAAAGCGAAACGTGAAGCATGAGAATGAAGTTAGGCGCACATCCTTCTTCCGCATAACAAATTGCTCGCTTGTGAGGCATCTCTCTGACATAACTCGCCAGTGTTTTGTGATAGTTAGGCAATGGACAAAATGCCATGCTAGATAAAAATATCCCTTCACATAAGTTCCCCTGCGGATATTACACTATAGTTATTTACAATTAAATACATTACATGTATTTTCCTTCGATAAGACTGGCAGAAATTATTCTTGCAAGACCTTGGACGACATACGAAATTGTTTTCTGAATACTAAAAAAACAATTTATGAAAATAAAAATGTCAAAAATGACGTAAATATGCCGTGCTTTTCTTCATTCTTCAATTGTACGTAACATTTCATATTATTTCATGACTAGAAGTAATGCGAGATATTTTTAATAAATAACATTGCCACAGATCAAGCAGATTATTCAATAAAAATGCTGCAGTACCACACAAAACAATCAGATCTAGTTAGGCAACCATTAAATGGATATCTTTGAACTTGAGTCTAAAGTATTTCCAGTATCTCAAACAGGAGAGATAATACAAAAAACATATTAAAATGATACAATTTATCAAATTATAATGGCATATTAAATTAAATTGTGTATTCTTCGATTTTGGAAGCCATATTCAACATTTCAAACACGATATATTTTTAACTTTTGAGTAATAAAGCGTTACATATTTTTATCGATTGAGTTAATTATCAAATACAAGTATTTAAAAGGGAAGTTGAATAATTAAAATCAACATTTTACGATGATTGATGAATTTGATAGAACGTTAACAATATCATCTTTAAAAGTTAACAAACAAAATAACTTTTGAAAACCAAAAAGGTAACTGTTTTAAACAAAACGCAAGTGTTAAAAGTATTAAAAACTTTTAGGATGACACAAAGTGGTCTATATTAACGATTGTTCGAATAGAATTTTTCAGCCCTCACGTTTGTCCAGATAGCGTCCGCAGCGACCCACAGTATTCAGTTTGCCTGCTTATCCTCTCATGCTCTTCCGTCTCTCAGCCTCCCGCCCGCCCGTTTTCCGCAGCGCGAGTCTTGCAAACCGCTGTTTAGATGGCGTTTTCATCGCCAGCCGAGTGCCTTCCACTCAAGTGGTCCGCCGCTGCCTCGGGAGGGAGAACCCATTAATCTGCGTCCATCTACCTATTCAGCGCGGAAATTGCTCCCTCTCTCGCCCTCTCTCTCCTACCCTTCCTCCGTTCTCTCCCGCTCTTCCTCGGCGAAGAAGAACTTGTTACCGCTAGTGTCGAAAAGCGCCGTTTTCGCGCACGCGGCGAGGGGGGCGGCGGCATATTCGACATTCCACGTAAGGAATAGAGGAAACGCCTATTGAAAGGAAAAGAGCTCCGCAGTGAAAGCAAAGGCTAACAGCCCTTCTTGCTATCACCTAGAGCGTGAAGAGCACCTCTACAAACATCCAACTTGGGTAGACGCAACCAAGCAGAGCTAATTTGATGGAGGTTTCGCTTTTTCTAGTCGTAGCCATACTTCACTGCAGCATCCTATATGTAGACACAAAATAGAGATGAATGTCAAATGGGACAGAGAGGAGTAAAAGGAAAATGTTGTTAAGCTTAAAGAGATGACCGAAATATCAAATTAACGTTAATAAATTCCTGTATGCCATGCTAGTAACTACATCACGTAAACAATTTGCGTCTAACGTTCAAACTTAATTATACATCTTCTAGGTGTGTGTCTTACTATGAGAATAGTTTCACAGTATTATTCATTTCGGTCTTAATTGCCGCGTTTTCAACTTCGAAATACGTTTTTTCGCGCAAACAGATTCAGTGTGCTGTTTCTGCAGGAGAAAGTACAGATATAAATATCTAATATCAAAATCATAAAAGATATTTCAAATGTACTATATACATTCCCATAAAATATCCTAAAGCATTAATACTTTCATTGTTTAATCACATTAACGTCAAAAAGCGATTCTACCATCGATCAGAACAAAGAATCAATAACATATGTACTATTCACTTTCTTCACTCACATAAACTACAATTGATTAATGGATGTGTGTGCAATATTTCATTCTCTTCGTTCGGAGAATCAGCGAATGCAGGAACCGAACCGTTTTGTCATTAATTACAATGCTGATTATGCATTTCAGATCGCAGATTATTAATGTTTCCGCATTGTGTAACCGAATAAAACTTCTGAAACACCATCTTTACACAGCGACAAAAAATAATAGTTGAACAACTCAAGGATGTTATTTCATTTACCTTATTTTTTCTCCCATTTGTTCATTTCATGTTTTCATTCTAAATGTTTAACGTGTCTGCATTGCTTCCTCTTCCTTCGAATATTGCGCATTGTCTGTAGAATTTTACAGATGTAATCAGAACGGATAAATTCTTTATTATACTGACGCATCCTGAGTCAATGCTCTGCCAGGGCAGAGCTGCGGCGTAAGATCGCTTAAAAACAACGAAGGGGAAGGGGCTGAGCCCACTTATATTGAATATCACCATCGTTGTGATCATCTAGCTGCATTGCAATAGTTGAATAAACGTCAATCACAAACGCTTTCATTTCAATGCTTCGAGACATGGCAGCAAAATTGTTAGTGTCAAAAGCAAATTATGCAAAATATGTGCAAGATGCAGCAGAACATGTATCATTTTTTAAAAATTAGTATCTTCGATATGACGTAAATAACACCAAATACTTTGTGCAGTAAAATTTTCGCAGACCGGTGTGATCTGTGGGGAGGTATGACATTTTTGCTAATTCAACGCCAGATTTCCCGTATGGCAGGGGCTGTACTTCTGTTATGACGAGTGCGGCAGTGAGAGGGTGCGTAATAGTTTTTGCGGAGCTGCGCTTTTCTTCAAAATAATATGATATTTCTGATCATTTCTCTTCGCGAACGGTTTACCCACGAATACTAACAGCGCTTTCAAGTAGATGCTCTAATATTAGCGATTCCTTTGTATTGTCCCCGCATTTCTAAAGCTGTTCTTGATCAGTTTTCAATTAATTCACTTTAGATATATGTTGCATGTTGACTTATTATCCAATTCCCTCTAATATTAAAAATGCTATACTTCCATTTGGCTTAGTCATCGTCGCATTTATGGATGACCTGCCGCTTTGTCTCTGAATAACTATGTTTAGGCTGGATTCAAGAAGGTCTTAAGAAAAGTCTGTTTCTGGGTATAAAGAGAAATAACAAATGAATAGTCAAACTATAAAATGAGTTTTATATTGATCAGACGTTCGAATTTTAGAGAGAATACACAACGCATAAAAAGAGAAGAGAATTCTTTCCTACTTCGCGAATCAATTTCGACGAGACGACTTCCATCAAGTATCTCGGTCGTTGAGTAAGAGATATTATGAAATTGACAACTGGGCGCTACGGTGTGACCCTTCACTCTTCGGCACTCTCAAAGCAGAATGATTTTGTCGCTGGGACAACGCAATTTCCGGACAGAGTTAACTGGCAGAGACTTCCCCTGTCGAACCATACCGAAGGTGATCGACGAATTGCTGCACTCTGACACACCAACGGAACAATCAAATTAGCTCCAGTCGATTACTGTTACACGCGAAGTCGATAACTTAGTTTACTCAATATTGATTCAATGTGCAAATTAAAGGAGATTAGTTTACTACCGTCGCGAGAGGTCGACCAACGGAGTATTGTTCTATCTTGGAATTTTGTTTCGCGTTTTTTTCTTCAGAAGTGTAGGAGTAGAATAAAATTGAAAAGGGCGAGTTGAAGTAAAAATAAAAAAAAACACTCTGTTAGAAGCATAACGCATTTCATTTGCTCGGATAACTGGGCAACTCCGCTTTGACGCGCTACTATTTAATTTACTATTCAAAATTAACGATATGTTAAATGTTTGCAAATTGACAGACACTCGAACGATTAATTCCATCATATATTAATGCCCTTAATAATGTCTTCCTGTGCGGAAATTCAGGCAGTTCTTTATTGATATCCACGTTATTTTATATTTAATGTTTTTGCTTTCCGTATTGACGTAACGTGGATAAATAAACAAAAAATAATAAGTGATTTTTGTTTGAACACGATTGTACGAATTTGTTAATATTACATATTTTAAAAATATAAGGTATTGAACTATCTTCATTACCTTGTTCTGAGAGCCACTAGCACTTAAGTTCGTATGACAAAAACACAAATTAAAAAATATAACTCTAACTATTGACCTCATTAAAAGGTGATATATTGCCAATATATAAATTTTTTCGTCAAAAATGAAACAGAATTAAACATTATACCCAAGATAACAATGGGTTGATACGCCAAAAAAATTAAACAGCCAAATACCTCAAAAAGGGATTTTTCTGTATTTTTGAGAGATGTTACTCAGCCTTCTAAATGTGCTTGAACGTCAGTATTAAAAAAGGATAAACAATTATACTAACTATGTTTTTTGTGATTATTTAAACATCTTATGGTCCCTAGCATTTCCGAGTAATTATCGTATACTGCACTCAACTGGAACTTTCGTAATTAATATAATTCATTCTGTAACTCCCTTTGTTGGCTCTTGAACAGCGTGCTAGCTTTCGGTAGAGCGATTGCGGGTTCGATTCCGCGTTCGGGTGAAAATACAGCTGTAGCTTTCCAGTACAATCGTCTCAGTTCCTATTGGCGACGAAAGAAAAGCCCTGGGAGGCCAAAAATGCTACATACGGTTATGATAACACGGGTGTCGCGACATGTCTCCCTTGCCTGCAGACGTGGATAATAAATAAAAAAACAAAACTTAGGTCTGGAAACATCGATAGCAGGCAAAAGTCGGATTAATCTGACCCCAAAATGCAAAATACATCCATGTCGGTTTCAATTTTTTTGAGATTACTTATAAAATAATTTATTTTTATCTACTTTACACTGATACAATAAATAAAAATCATTTATTTTAGTCAAGTATCTCTACTAACAATTACCAGAATTTTATTTTAAATTCTTCTTATTTTCACTAAACCCACACAAAACACATTTATGCAAGTGAAAGTATGCAGATAACAGGAAAATTAGTAGAAATACATTCTTAGATACAATTATTACTTTAATCAAAATATGATAACAAATTTACAGAATAATGAAGTGAGAAGTATTTTGCATTTTTATAAAATTTTGATAATGGTAAATAAGATTTTGCCTATCAGCAATTGATATGTAGTAGGAGAGACCGGGGCTTGTTGTACATAAGTTGGTAGTTTTTAATTTGTTTGGGAGATTCCGGTTTTGGTATTATGATTTTGTTGACGTCATTGAAAACAATTAAGCAATCAATCCTTTTGGAAAGGTGGCGCTAGCCTGAGGTAAGTCGGTGCTGGAGTGAGAAGTAATAAATATCAAAGCTAATACTTTTTTCAATTTTGTACTTGAACGAAGAAATCCAGATAAGTTCATCAGACTTTCTTCATTTAGAGTGGCAACTAAACAGTCTCAGTATATTTACAATTAAGTATTTAAAATCAATCTTTTCTTATCTCTTTTTAATAAAATGTTTTTTTTTTCTTTTGGAAATATTGAGTAGGTAAACTTATTTCATTGCTTAAATTTTCACGCTAAAAATAACTTAAAGATATGGTATATGAACTGACCAAAAGTTACAGCTTTAATCTACAAAGAAAAATAAATATTTCAAATAAATCATTGAATGATAACTTTTTACTAAACAACACAGATTGATAGCTAAACATTTAGAAACATATCATACCTACTAAGTCAATATTATCTTTAGAGAAATTCAATAATTTGGGCGCAGGAATCTCAATGACTACATTAGTATTTCTGATTGGAATTCGAAATTTCGTCCTTGTTTCGCCACTGTAAAGCCCACCACTTCCTTCTTTTTTGCATAGCACTAACTAGAGCCTCCTTTTGGAATTGCGTCTCACTGTATGTAATATCCCAACACCCATCTTTAATACTATAGAGAGGTAGGTACTTTTTAATAAACATGTTTATAACTTTTGGAAATATATCAGAATTAATACGAATACTCAAAATATTGAGTAATGTTGATAATAATCAAAATGGCACATAGCAGGTGTGAACAAAAATACCAGAAAGGTAATTGTTTCATTCTGTGGAGATAGTTGGTAGACAAAGGTTGAAGAGTGTCAACCAGTCCTTAATGATAATTTTATTAAGATGGTCTCTGAGATAACAAGAGAGCTAAAACCAGTTATGAAGCTAGAGTATCTTTCCTTCTGAATATTAAATAACAAATAAATAAATTACGAAAATATTACTTAACAAGATAAAAAATACATTTGGGAATACGATTCCACCTCGTTGCACTGATCATACAGAGACTTCTGTGAGAATTTGGCTAGATCATTAAGGACATTAAAAACAATGCTAGAAGCTCCATGACTGACGTTGGAACCTGAGTGCCAACCAGTCCCGAGCTCCCTTACATAGTAAATAAGGCAGTTGAGTATCGTCCGTCTCGTTGGAAACAATATTCCTATTAATACAAATTAAAGTAAAGCATGACAATATATGTAAAACGGAAATGTAACAGTGTACGACAAGAGACAGGCCAAATTTTAATTTTCTGTCTCGTACTTCGCACTACAGTACGCCCTATATTAAAGTTTCTTTGAATGTAAGTTTTTATCCAAGTTAATTTACAGGGATGTGAAATACTTCAGAGTTAGTTACAATCAAAAGTATGTTAATTTGGAAATATCAAGTTCGATCTCATCATAAGAATTTTGAAGCACCAAGCTTGTTTGTTCACGTTGCGGTAATCTTCGGTGCTGGCATTGAACTTGTATTAAAAACATAATATATTCCTAACCACTTCCTATTATAAAGCAAATTCAATTACACATACAATTGAATAATTATAATAATAACCATTGTTGCTAAAATGCAATATCACCTATTATTGTTGTAACAAGATCTGACTTGGTCTTCAGGCTTCGCCTTGTTGACTCAGTTGTCCGTTCTGTACGAATGTTTCAGAGGAACGTGACATTTTTAGCGCAACGTGTGGCGGACCACGCAATTGAGAAAAGGATGTGTACGTTTGTGAAAAAACGAAGAGACTGCCTTGACGACAAGAACACTTCCAGAGATGATAGCAATTGCATTTCGGAGATATTAACGACCTTTTTAAATATCCACGAGAAACCCGTCTTCTCTTTGAAAACTTACTGCAGTTTGTCAATATTGCGTAATTTTTTGTTGTAATGCTATGGGAATTGAATCATTTTTGTATCTCTCAGGTCCTCAATAAATAAATAAATAAATATATAATCTAAAATAAGTCAAATGCTCAATTACAATCACTATAATAGTAAAGGCAGTGGTCAGCATGTAAATATTCTTGTTACATAGTAAGATGTGAAATAAAAATTACTATGAAATAATAACAGACTGGATAAAACTCATGACTATTGTACAAATAATGATTTTTATTAATGTTTTAGTTTAAAAAAATTAAATTGAAGGAAACACTTCACGAAATTTTACGAATTCAATAAAATATATAAATAAGTACATGACAAAAATTGTGAAATAGAACAATCAGCAGTTAATTTTTATTAACTGCTTATTAATTATCATAATTTTATGATTCAATATTATCTTTTCTATGCTAATTTTCTTTTGACTGAATTTTAACAAATATAAATAATGAATGTATTTTTGCAACTAGTTTTTGTGAATTTATGTTAACCAACGGGTACAAGAACTGGTGAATATCAAATCAATTTATACTTTTGTTTTGAAGGATAGAGAATTACTTGAAATATTCACAATACATCCTAATAATTGTCGAAACCTAATTTGAAAAGAATGAGTAGGTTATCAATCAGTAAAGACCACTACTGTATTCATTTAATTCAAATAAAAATACTTACATTTTTCACAATTTCATACTCCTTGTTTCACTGCTCCTTATATATTTTTGGATTTTTTCTACATCAAATAAAATAAACGATTTCTTGGAGTTCGGTGGCATCTACGTTCACCAAAGAGGGCAAGATGAATACCGCCGAGAAGGAGCCGTTTAGCGCATCCTTAACACAAGGGATTATAATAATTTGTAACGTTGATAATTTTATTTTTGCAGCAAATTATAAAGAAACTGTAACGTAATAATCAATCGTATTTCTTTGTAATAAGTCAAACACCAGAAACTCACATTTATTAATAAATTAATATTAAAAAATGTTTCTAATCAATTATTTAAATACAGGTCATTCACGCAATTATTCACATACAACAATTGAAATAGCTTCAGTGCCAAATAAATCTAATATTTACATTGTATTGTCAGTTTTTCAAATATATATAATTATTTTTTGTACGATTGTTTTACTTTTTAACATTGTTTTCTACCCTAACAAACCATGATATGTTTAAAATCTATATACGGAAGGAGTGAAACATGGATACTTTCAACATATCACATTCACGCCAATGTTTACAACCTCGCGAATTTATAGTAAAAACGGTTTTAGAGTGTCGACAGTAGATTGTCGAACTGAACTGACACTTCAACTATTTTCGCAGAGCGGTATATGATTTGCACTGGTACCAATTATGCTTTAAGACATGCAGAATTACATTAAAAACAGTGTTCCTTCATTCACTATGAGCTTATTATTATGAAATCGATTAGAAATGTCTTATATGGCAATATTTATCTTTTTTGTTGCAAAGAGCATCTGCAAAACGTACTGACTATATCATTCACGTAAAAAAAGAAAAGGACTGGCACCATATTAGAGGCTTCCGAATTCAGTTGGCGTAAATTGGTGTGGATAAATAAATCATGTATTTTAATGCCAGACATTAACATTTATCGATTGATCCCTAATATACAAAAACTCCAATCGAAAGAAATTTTACACATTGCTTTCGAAGGTAGCTTTGAAAGCAAAATGTTATGACCAAATTTTTCTAGAGACGTAAAACAATGCCGATATGAAACTCATTACTGCCTGTAGATGACGCAACATCTGTAAAAGAAAGCATGAAAGTTTCGTTGCATTTCAAATTTCTTAACCCATGCTAACATTTTGGCGGTGCGTTGCAGAAAAATGTTTCCAATAATTTTTAAAACTTCAAGAAACTTATTCTACTTCCTAGAAACAATGAAACACAATCTTTGTTGACCCTGTGGTGAGTGCGTCACTCGCAACCCATACAACGTCACCCAGATAGTGATGCGACATCGACAAAAAATCGATGTTGAGGGACGGTGTTGACAATCTGCATAATATATTTATCAAAATCAGTCGATGTTTTTAAACACTGACATTTAATATCTGGTTTTATACCTCTATCATTACATTAGTGCGCAACAAAACTGATTTTGTCAGTGCCCATGTAATTAATTAATAATAAAAATGTAACTGAAAAAGTAAAACGCCCATATGTGATGTTATTATTACACTTTTTAACACTGACGAACGAAACATTGAGAACGTAAAAACCTCGACCACAAAATATCGATATTAAAGAAACATCTGCTTCAATACATCGATGTTTAAAACATCGATATTATAAAATGTTTAAAACATCGATGAAGAAACATTGATGCTTAAAGCATCGATGCTTTGAAAACATCGGCTTTGATGTAACATTCCCTACTACCGACACTCTGCGAAATAGGGATGAGACATCGCCAATAAAACATCTGTGTTTCCAAATTTCGATGCACACAATTAAAACATTGATGTAAATAAAAGATCGACCCAAACCATCGACGATATTAAAAATCGATGTTTTAAAAACTGAATAAGACACCATTGATGTTCAGTGGGGGAATTTACTTTGAAAGTAGTCTTTACTAAAATTTCTAATCGAGATTTAACTGGCAAAACAAAATCAAAAAGTTATCAGGTCACTTTTGTGTGAAAAATATTCAATTTATGAATGTTGGAAAATTATTATAGAATTGATTCATGAAAAACATTTTTCATTGTCAAAATATCGACCACGTAAAAACATCAAACACAAAACATTGATGTTCAAAAATCAGCTTAAAAATCGAAGTTAAACACAGATTAGTTTATAAAAACATTGATGTCTTGAAAACATCGACATCAATATCGCATCCTTATTCCTGGAGCTTTTTATCATTTTATAAAATATCGACCGCGTAAAAACATGGAACAAAAAACATCGATGTTCAACACATCGGCTTCAATACATCGTTGTTTAAAAACATCGTTGTTTAGCAACATTGATGTTTTGGAAAATTGGCATCGACGTCGCATCCCTACTTGGGAGCGCGCCGCCTGCGCGGCTGCCTGGCTGCCGGGGGCACCGGCGGACGCTCACCCGTGACGACGACGCGGCCGCGGCTGACGCTCTCCACCGTCTCGCCCGTGACGTGGTGCACGGTGCGGCAGCCGTAGTTGGGGTGCGTGTCGGCCGGCGTCACGTCGAACACCAGCAGCTCCCCGGACGGCAGCATGTGCAGCTTGCCGTCTGCGCAGAACGTGAGGCCTGAGCGCGCGCCCGCCCGCCCGAGGGCCAGGGCAAGAGCGCGGGGCGAGGGCAGGGCGAGGGCAGGGCGAGGGCGAGGCCGCCCCGGCGGAGTTGGCACAACAGATGGCCAACTCCGGCGTTGCGCCTCACACTCACAAACGCAAGCACAACACACACACATATACACATGGGCACACAGCTCGCTTTCGCTGGAGCTACACAAAAGTACAAGGGGTGTTTCGGAATTCATGAATTGTGTGTGTGCATCAACAGGTGCGGATGAGTGCTCGGAGAGTACACATTTGTGAAACTAAAAGTGCACCTGCTAGAACATTACACTTTAAATTTTATTTATTGAAAGGAAGCGTTACATACTTTCTCTACACTACGTACATTACTCCGTATATACGTACATATACGAGAAAGTAAAGAGAAGTCATAAATAATCCTGAAATTATAAAGGCATCACTCCTTTAAATAAGACACAAAATTTACTTTAAAAATGATGCTACAAAAAATAGTCATTTATGCAGATAAATTAACAACAACAACGCATCAAGGATTTCGTTTATATCGATCAACAACAGATGCCATATTTGTGATTCGTAAAGTAGTTGAAAAGGCGATTGAATTTAACAATTCAGACTTATTATGTTTTGTAGATATAAAGAAGGCATTCGATCGTGTAAAATTACAAGATATAATATCAATCTTGAGAGAGAAGAACATACCAAAGTAATTATTACAAGTAATAGAGGATACGAATCGAATACGAACGCTATCACAAAATTGCAAATTATAAATATGGTAATACATGAATTACATGTGTGTCAGGCATTAGACAAGGGGATTCTATAAGCCCTATACTTTTTTAGTTTAATTATGGACAAGTTCATTGACAATGTAATGGAAATGTCACGATATAGAATGGGTAGTGAGAGCATATATATCTTTTGTTATGGGGATGGTGCAGTACTATTGGCAGATTCAGAAGGCAACTTGAAAATAATTTCTAAACTTTTCGAGAAGGGCAGAGTATTATAATATGGCCATCTCAACTGCCAGAACAAAATCAATAGGGATCTCAAAAGAGCCTATACGGTGTTAACTGATGATAAAGAATAAAATAATAGAGCAAGTAATGAAATTACTTATTTAGGAGTTGCAATTTGAAGCGAACGGAAAAAGTATAATGAAGTTAAAAAAGCAGGTAATGAAAGAATCAAAAATATCAGAGTATTTGAAAGATGTAACATGGTGAAACGAATTTCTTAATGTAGAAAGAAAAATACAAATTTACCATACTGTGGTAAGACCAGTAATAACATATGAAGCAAAAACAAGGACCGGTAATAGAACATCTAAGAGTCTACTTAGAACATCAGAGATGAGATCATTAAAAACAATATTCGATGTAACAAGATGGGATAGATTGAAATAGCAAGCTCTAAGAAATAAGTGTGACTTTACAGACGTAGTAAAATTTGCAAGAATAAGAAAAAGATAATGGAATGAGCACGTTACCAGGTCGGACAGCACAAAACTAATGAAGATTGTGAGAGATTCAAAACATACCGGAAAATGTGACCCAGGCAGATCCAAGATTGATAGTGTTGGATTTCCACATCTACTCAGTCATTCTGATGATGAAGTATGAAGAAAAACAAGTGTAACCTTAATAAAATAAGAACTATTCTTAAAAGATAGATTTTTTAATATGAACACGTGACATTTTTCTCTATTATAAGTAGTTTTTACGCAATTTTGCGTCAAATATGTGCAATTATGAAACAATATTTTCTAAAAAAATTGCTTGAAGTTTTTTCTTTATATTTGTTTCTCGAATAGAGCAAAGTTTGCTTATAAAAAACGTAGGTCCAATTTTCGTTTCATTATCAGAATAACCGAAATTTGTAAAGTTATTTTGTTTTCGTTGTCTTTCTACAACTACGTTATTGAATGTAGAATTTTTTTCTTGATGAAATATGTGCTTTATAACAAGATCTTGAAATAATATCACTGAACATTCTCTGCATTTTTGAAACTTGCATACGCAAATGTTCACCTTCGTTTTACAGTGTCGTAAATGTTGAGCTTAACTGTGAGTGATGGTGATGTATGAATAGCGTGATAACAGCGTAACCGTAAGCGTGAGTGTAAGTAAGGAGTGCAGTTAGAACAAGTAAGAGGAAGGAATGATCGCGCGCGCTCCGTGGTTCGTTTGTTAGAGTACTGCTCCCGCATTCGCCTGGTATTGATCGGAAAAACTCGATTAGAACAGTTAGTCGCTAGAACTCTTCGCCAGTCAGCTGTTGAGTTCGACCTAGATTTGTAGCTAGTATCGAAAATCCTGCCTCCGTTGAGTCTCGAGTCCTGAGACCTCCCCGTCAAAGACACAGCAGTGACATCAGATGATACCTTCAGCCACGTAAGCCGGTATATTCTAGTATATAATTGACTTCTTTCGTTATTATTAGTCTATATAGCTGTTAGACGGAACCACAGAATGGTATATTAATTGAACGTCATGTTGTGATTGGTGAAATTTAAAAGAGGGCGTTGCGCTCACTCCTCGACCTACAGAGGTTAAGAAAAAAATCTTTGCCTTTAATACTGTAGTCGTAAGAAGACCTCGAACATTTTTTTGAACATTTGCACTTTTCGAAAACGCAAAGAGTTCATCGAAAAGGAGAAATCCGACATTATTAAACGACCTTTACTTTACCTAGAAAAAAATTCGAAAACTCGGAGCCAGTTTCGAGAAAATTTTGAAAATATTATTAAGACTGCCTGTAAAGTATCGCCGAAACACAATTTTTTTTGTTTCAAATTCGCAGAAATCCACAGAGAGATTGGAATACCAATTTAGGAGAAAATCTTCTGAACGATTTTAACACTAGTGCTGCTAGTGACCACAGACGGACGGTCCTTTTCCCTAAACCAATTTTTCAGTATTAAGGACCCACAAAACGCGGAGTCTACCTCCTCTTTACCAAGTGAGCACATAAAGGTAAGTAAAGTAAATAATGTGGTTAAGTTCTAGGAATTTCTTAGATGCTATTAAGTTAAATTTTCCCCATTTGTATTTTATTTTTTGACCACAGAAGTTTTAATTTATCTTAATGTATTTTAAAGTCGACAGGAAAAGTAATGTGAATATCGTGGACATCAAGGATAGTGAATGTCTGAATATCATTTGTGTTCAAGCCGAACCATTAATTTCGAAAAATGTCCAATATTATTCTTCACTTTTAAAACACAAGTATGTCTTGTTAAAAACGTAATGAGGAAAACGTTTTACATAACTCTTCATATCAGAACATGTTCCAATACACATAATTCTTTGGGATTGTGTAATCTGGGACAGAGACAAATGCACACCATTAATAGAAGGATTGCCAAATCGGCCTTGCATGGAATCGATTTTCTCGCAATATCTGCTTGTGCCTAGCACCGCCAGAAATCTGTGGTAATTGTGTGAAGTCTTCTTTTATTCGTGGGAAGGTTGAGAAACAAACGTAGTGGGGAATAATTTATTACTTCCAAGTGAAAGAATGCAGCAGTGAATCATTTTTTCACAACACTGGCAAAATTTGCAACATTATTCCTCGTAATATGCAGAAAATGGATGAACAATTTTCAAAATGAATTAAATACGAGTTAACATTTCAAGTAAAAATTATATAATTTAATTAATGTACTAATAAATTAAATGATATATAAATGATATATGTATATATTTACCCATACATACCCATCAAATATGCTTGGAGATAAACGGTGGGTTAAAATCAACTGAAAACCTTAGAAAGCTTTCTTACACAATGCCGATCAGGAAAGTGTTTCCCTGGGTCATTAACAAAATGCAAAAATGGAAAATACCTTTTCGTTGCAGGTTTAACTATTTTATTTTATGTTTATTTATTTTCCGTCAACAGTTAAAAACTGTGTCGCGTGCTACGGGAAGAAGTATATTTTGTGTACGTTTTCTTCATTCTGGGATCCCTACCTTAAGCCATATAATGGCTGAATTCTGAATATAGAAAGAAATGATCGTTTTTGGCCAATATTGATAAGAAAATATCCATTCTGATGTAATATAGTCTACTTTCATGGGCAAATCAGCTAGAGATTTGGGTTCTTATCCCTCATCACGTCCTTTGTGAAGGGATTTACTACCTGTCGCCACATGGACAACGATAATTTGAATAACTGTATATTTCCTTCTGAAATGTAGAAGACGTGCACAGATAGTGAAGTAACTTTTATGTCCAGAAGCAAAAGAATGAGTTATCTTCGCATTCGCTCAAAGAAGCAGGGAAATTGGAGGAAAAAGCTGATCGAGATGAAAGTCATTGACTTAAAAGGTGAGGTACTATCCTTCTTTAGGATGATACAGTTCAAAATCCAGGTAAACAATACATTCAATAGCATTGTTAAAATTAATATTACTTTCCTTTTTGTTGCTCGGTATATAGAACCAGTTATGCAGCAGAAAATATTTTTTGGGACAAACTTTTGTATCGCTTTTAATCGTTTAATGTCATTTGAGAAAGGGTTGTAAAATAATGTACATATATTGTATGTGAATTTTCGGTAGTGGGCTGTTGAAACTGTCACCTAATGAATATGATTTCTACGTTGGGTATTATAATTATAGACATTGGCGTTGCTGAAAATATATTCCTCCTTAAGTAAGTCAGTTTTGACAAAAATAACTGATTCGTAGATCAAGAGACAAGGAAACAATTTTTCCATGTAATCACTACAAGAATTGAGGCATATGCAGTACAATCGTATCATCATTGTTCGCCACCGAAATTAGGTGCAAATGCTTGCAAGTGCCTTAACCTTGTAGAATTCGTTAGAATCGATGTAATACATATTATGCACAAACACTACGCGTTCTAATCCTTACACTGTCTTTTTTGTTGCAATTCAAACCAGATTCTGTTTTTCAGAAAACCATTATATTTATTTTATCTTTACTGTGTAAGCTAATTAGTACTTTAATGCAATTAGTAAGTACTATAGCAATGCTTCAGCAAAAAGTTTTTTTTTCGACAGTCTCGTATTGAAGTACTCGGATTACGAACAAATTAATATTTCATGCTCTTAAATATAGTAAATAACTACTCATAATAGGTTGTGTAGTTAAAAGCCACGTCCTGTTGGTCAATTATAAAATTGGTTTACTAGAAAAGTTCTGCCTGTGTGTTTTCCTTCTTCCTTGTCTGCTTGTGAACAAAATTTGCACTGTTCATAGAATTTTCTCCGAACTAGATATTCCCCGATCGATCTGGTCGCATTCAAGGCCCTACAAATTTAAAACTAATATTTTCTTTTTTGAGGGTACTTCATATGACATCCCAGAGACATGAGACATTTCTAAAAAATACCTCTTTACTCTTTTGCTCAAATAGAGTAAAGTATGTGTATTAAATTTGCATAGGTTTGGTTTTCATTAAGATATCCTACATTTTCGAAATTGTAAATGTTAAAAAGAATTTCAACTCCCACCTACAACTACAAATTTGAATATATTTATTTTTACATTAAATATGTTCGTCAAATTTAGATCTTTGATAACATTAGTAGTTTTAAATAATTTGAGTAAAATCGTGGCATTTTAAGTGTATCAGTAATAGATCAATATTGGCTCAATAGTATGACATAAATCCTATTTTTATTAAAACATCTGACGTTTTTAATCATTATTTGCTCATTACGAGGACTAATATAATAAAAATAGATAATTCTGGAAAAAAATTACTATTGCTAAAACTTATTGTGAAGCACCTACAACATATACGTTTCAAACACGCAGGGCCTCGAATTCGGCCAGATCGATGAGGAATCAACTTTCAGGGAAATCATCTAAATGGTTTTAGACAATATCGCTGACCCTAGATGGATAGACGGACGTTTTATCATCAACCAATATTTTTGTATCAAAGATCCACAAAACGTGGATTACACCACACGAGTTGTAATAAGTATTACATACAACACGAGTTAGAGAAAGTATTACATATAGGAAAAAATGTATCCATTCTTTTAATGTCAGGGCACCACAGTACGAATTTTACTGTCAAAAATAGCAAAAGTCTTTACATCATTTATTACGTACGAACGTAGTTTGTCAAGAAAATATTTTTTCTTTTATTCCTTTTTTTCTTTGAAGAATTTATCTTTTAAGAAATAAAACTACGTGAAAATAAATTCACTGGTTTGGGTAATATAATTAATAACAAGATTAAATACGTAAAAATGCGTATTAGAAAACGACTTATTCACCGCCCAAGTCGGAACGCTACCGTCGCTCGCGAGTGATTTTTCGACTTGTTTTTAACCGCAAGACGTGACCACTAGGTTCCAAGAGTACTGGACGTGTACTCGTTATGGAGAACTACCGTTACCTCTAGTTTAACGTATTTCCCTCATTTTCCACTTGCAAGTGCCTCCCTTGTTCACGTTCATGGGAACGTTTGAAAAACCTTGGGCCACCATTCCAGGAACCAGAAAAATAAAACTATCTTGATCAGCGAGGATTTTTTTCGAGAGAACCCTCAGACATTCGTCACACACGAACCCTTTGAAGTGGCCTCATGCACCTGTCGCTCTCATGGACGGTTGCTGGAAACGGGCGACATAAAAGCCGCAATGTTGACAAATCTGTCTTCTGAGAAGCCTCGCTTATTTCTTTTTAGATCACATTTTCCCACCCAATCTCAACAAAAAAAAGTCAAAAACAATCTCATTCTTTTGCTTTCTCAGAACGATATTTTTATAGTGGAGAGGCGGCCGAAGTTTATCAGCACAACGGCTGGACAGAAAAGGCCCAAAGAATACATTGTGAGTGGTTCAAACCACATCGATGCCATAGTTTTTCATATAAATGCTTATAAAAGAGTTGCGCGTTAATGGTAATCCAAGAGTATGTTTCTCAGTGCAACTTTATGATTTTGAGCAAAATTCGAATCCCTAATTTTTCCTAAATTTATTTTAAATTTTGAACAATTTTTTAATTACTTTTCGTTCGACAACAAACTGAAAAAATGGCAGGTTTAGACACTAATTTCTGCATATGTATTTATTGTCAGTGAAAAGACAGATGCAAAGATATTGAATAATTTAATTTTTCGTCATCGTAAATAATAATGAATGAATTTCTTCACATGACCGTAATTACATCAATATTTATTTTGTTGCATCAACATCAGCGTATTATCAGAATTGACAGGAGATTTTGTAGTTTTTTTTTTAAAAATCTATCCTGGCAGATATTTCCTTCCGGTGTAATTATTTCACAGGAAGTGGTATTATAGCGTGAAGTAGTATGTAATATTCAACTAAAAAGCGCTTGACTTATGTTGTTTTCAAACAATTTTGTGCGAATGATGCTGTCAAAGCTACCAAAACCACAGGAGGTGCAAAATGCCTTTCTTTTGTCATGATCGCAGGTGAGGGGATGCTTTAAAGGAACATGACATAATTCAGTCTACGTTATTTCTCGCTTTTATTAATTTAATAAAAGAAACTAAAATGTTTTTTTTTGTAATTTGAAGAAAACGAACAAAGCTGCAAAATCACAAAAGGCCTTCTCACATCCATCGCATTTTCGTATAGAATTTTTCAACCGGCGAGCATGAAGAGGTTTTGCCTATTCTACTAGCAGTGGAATTTCATCAAAAGGGGTCCCAGAATCGTGTTTGTGTTACTAATACAGAAAGCGATACTGTTGTGTACAAGCGTGTTTGAGGACAGAGCGACGATAGGAGCCAAGCCTGAATTTTGAAACGAGTTCGTATTCATCTACTATCGCCGCTTCATCTACACATTTCCCTCGCACACGAAAGTATCATCACCTATAAAAAATGCCCCCTTCTAGAAACGTAATTTTCCTTTTTTTCTGAAGTTCATGGCCATTAAGGGACGACAAAAAATTGGAAGAAGTTTTTAAGAAATTTGCAATTCGTAAACTAACACAAAAAAGGACTGAATCGTCAGAATTAGTCCTTCTTTTTGCGTACTGACTGCAACACGCCATCACCAAAGTAACACTTCCCGAAGTACATTCCACAAGAGTAATTTTTCGGCCAATAAATCGTTTAGAAAAGTACTAGCTTCCACCCACGCGTGATCAACCGTACAGTAAAAGGGAGGTATCTTCCCGCAGCGTGGAGACCGACTGCGGGTCAGCTGCCCTATTCGCGCGAGCCTCGCGTCCGGGGGCCGCAGGTGGGAGAGCTGGTGGGATGGCGGAGGGAGGGGGCGGGCCGGCGNCCCGCAGTGGCGCTCGCGCTCATCAACGCGCACAATGCAATAGCCGCCGGAATGCAGCCGCCCCCGCCGCCCGCGCCCTACAACATTCGTGGTATTCCTGCGGCGGTATGGCGCGAGTTCCTGCGTCCAATATGTCCATAACGCGTTCGGGAAACATTCTTGTCGAAACCGACGCGTTAACAAACGATCGCCATCTCTCACCGTCTGCATCACGCGTCCGCGATCATATTCTGTCGTAGCTTTTGATACGGAATGCCGGATTAATCACAGATATGTGCGAAAGGAATTCAATCTCTTTTTATTACTAAAAACTGTTTGCTTGCGAAACGTACAGCTTGTGAGGGGATCACATACGTGATTTTTTCACAGGCGCGTTAAATGGTAACAACTGATTTGGTGTTCAAATTCTTTTAACAGGGCACACATGTATACAAATACGGAAACACACACACATTATATACATAAACCGTCTCAAAATGAACAATATTACATAAAATATTACCACAGAAGTTCAAAAACTACCAATATAACAACTTTCTTCCGAGAAATACTGTAGGCAACACATTATTTTTTCAGCATTAAAACTTTCTCTGGCACAGTTATTGCATAATGGCATTTGGTGGTGTGATTCACGCAAAGTGCTGCCGTGTCGCGCCAGTGCGCGGCTTTCGCTCTTATCGAGACTCTTAGGTGCCTTTTTTTGCGAGTGGTTTTCCCGGCCAGTTCCGTTTTCGCGACCGCAAAAGGCATAAGCAGTGCAAAAGGCATTACAGTACAGTGGCCATAGTACGATTGCTCTGAGCCGACGACTGAATATTTGTTCCTAGCGAAGACGGCGAGAAAAAACACTTTGAATTTCGAACGCTTTTCAGTTTTCACGCGCAATAAGGCATGATAGGTGGCGGATGTCCGTCTCGAGTAAAATTTATTTGTACGAGGTTGCATGGAAGCCCTATACGTGAAGAAGTGTAAAAATTGTGCAGCTTTTAATCTGCTGTGTCAAATTTTAAAGTAGACGAAGACGGTGTTGGTGGTCATCAATTTGTTGCGAGTGAGTCAGCATGGACTTCCAATATAATCAGCTCAAGCTAAACAGATCGTACAAGTTCTTTGACGAAATATTCCCTCGGAAAGAGGTGTTGGTCACAGTTTGAAATAACCAACGAGCAGCGAACTTGGCGATTACAAACATGAACGTGACGAAATCGGCGTATTTGTTCTGTGGTGAGTTGCGGTGACGAATAGTGATCGAGGTGCATATATCGAAGAAATAACGGCTCTAAGCGGGTGATTGGTTGGCGAGCCCGACGCGACGCAATAATAGACGCCTAGTAAAGCTCTAAAAAGAAGTAATCATTATGATTATGATTATTATCATTATTAATATTATTACTATTATTGTTATTATTATTATCTATATTTAAAATATTTCTAAACCGTGTTATTTAAACAGGCTTTTTCCAGATGAACTACTCAATATCAGCAAGTATGGTATTGCGCTTAAAAGCTGGAAGTCACTGATGTCTGAATGTATAGTTAATATTTTTACTTTCCCGTATTCGTACGTAGATACGGAGTAATATACGTAGTATAGGGAAAGTTACGTCATACTGCGGAAAATCAATTTCGAGATTTCAACAGATACATGTTTTGGGTGTCCTGATACCGAAAAAGTGGTTATTTTAAAAACGTCCGTCTGTCTCTCCGTCTGTGAACATCACTAGCGCATAAACCATGAGTAGGAGTATTTCCAATTGAAGAAACTGTTCATCTGGCTCGAGTCGAAGCTTTGAAATTTTGAAAAACTTTCTTTAAAATTTGGGGGTACTTTACATGAAACCCCCCGGACATTTTCAAACATTTCTCAAAAACGGCTCCAAATTTTCTTTAAATTTTTTGTAAGAATAGATTAAAATACACTTATAAATGTGACATCGGTCCAATTTTCACTGTTTACTCTAAATTTTCGAAAATTTCAAAAATGTGAATTTTGTTTTGGCATCTTCCTACAACTACAAAACTGAAGATAGAGATCTTCCCTTCCAATGAAATTGGTTGTCCATAATTAGTTCTTTCATTAAGGTGATGTACATTTCCTTGCAATTTTTATTAATGTTCGTGGAATGTTGAGAGCTATATGTGCAATTTAAAAATTACAAATTAAGATTTTCTCAAAAACTGCTCCAATTTTGTATCTAAACGTTTGGTAAGGATAGTGCAAAATTCACTCTCTCAGATGCCAGAAATGTCATACTGCTCTACTATTTTTTAATGAAAAAAATATTTTTGACATATCTTTCACGCCGTTTATATTTATACTATCGGCAATTTGTTTACTTTTTGAATTTACAAGAACATGTGAATTAAATAATGCCATATAAAGTTTCTGGAAAACTCAACATTTTTCTGCGACAAGAAGCTCCAAATTTCGCATTTTCAGAAACACTCAAATGACATTTTTCCAAAAACAGCTCGAAATTTTTTCTTCAAACTTTTCAAACGTATAGGGCCTATTGCACTCTTGAATATTATGTAAAGGTTATTTCGGGGTATTTTTTTTTAAATTTTACTAATGTAATATTTTGAAAGTTATCTTACTGCTTTAACACGCATATATCCAGCAATTTGTAAACACTATTGCATTTGTGACTTAATGTGCTTCAAATGACTTTAAATGGAGATTTTTTGAAAACTCAAAAAAATCCTGTGAAAAGTTTCTGTTCAAATTTCGAATTTACAGTAGTGCTTAAGCGCAATTTTCACACAAACGGTTCAAAATTTCTCGCAAGAAATTGCCATTTAGAATGAAGTTTTACTGTTTTTTAATATACTTAAAATAATATTTCTGTTCTACTATTAGAAAACCGAAAAAATAAGAAAATGTCAAACAAAGGTACTTAGTACAGCGTAGATGTCATCTGACAAGAATATGTGACAATTTCTTGTAGCAAGCCAATACCAAAGGAAATAGAAAACTAATACGGGATAGTCTATGCCATTCTGTTTCACCACTAGTTTGTGTATGTTATAAAAACAATTATTTGAATATGTTTAAATGTCGGCATCACGCCCAACCTGACGGTATGGCGGGTTGTATCGGGATCAGGTAAGGCCGTACAGGGCGAGGAGAGGTGGGTTTGAGCAGTTCGGCGTTAAGGCAGGGCTGAGGAGAACAAAGTCATCTCAGGCAAGACCACGGAGAGGATACACTACAGCTAGATTGCATTTCTTTTCCTGTCAGAATAAATGAATTAGGTACAAGTAAAAAGAAGTGAATCGGGACGTATAGAATCGATATTACTTCATTACTCGACTTACATCTCATTTTGGCGAATTTCTTTCGTTTCATTCTGTGGCCGCCCAGCGAGGGTAGGCTGGGGCGATAAACATTCTCAGACCCGAAGTAATTTGAACGCACTTTTCTAAGAGAAAATAGCAGCCTTAGAACGTACATGACGCGACAATGCTCGAAGGGGAGTTGTATAAGCGGAGTAAGGCAGGAGAAGGTATGAGAATTTGGAGGGGCGGCAGAAGCGATATCGTCGCATGTGATATTTCACCCGGTCTCATTTGAATCTGGACAGCTGCGAAGATAACACTCCTGAAATAGTTTGTGGAGTAATAATACGTTACGAAAGCGTTTGATTTGGAGGAATCCCCAGCTTGCAGAATCTCCGAAAAAAGTTTAATAAGGGGTAAACTCTTTAAATTTTTCTGTAAAATAACAATTCAAAATAAGCTGACGCAAATTATGACAATAAAACGTATATGATTGTAAGTAGATGATCCTCCTAATGCGCGACCATATATTTTCATCTTTCAAGTCTTTCTTGGTTTAAATCTGAATCTTGCAGTTTACTCGCGGGGATTTCGGATTTATATTCTAGTTTTCTAGTAACTTTTTCAGTGAATAACTTTGAACACTGTTAGTAATTAAAACCACAGCTGCCGGAAGAATACTTCACAGTAAAGCGGATTCAACATTACGAATTCTCGTTACGAGAGCAGCCTCTGAGAGATGATTCAAAAAGTGAATGTCGCCAGCTGAACCAAGTATGGTCTATGGTTTTGTAAGATTTTGAGTCAAGGAACAGAGAAAGGGCAGATGTAGGAAGCTATGCTGTTTTTTTTAAATAAAGGGAATATAGTGCAGAGAACATTCAAGTGTTTATATAGTGTATAAATACGAAGTTATTAATTGCGTAGTCAGTAATCTCTCTCGGTTTCATTGTGTTATAGGGTAATCATTGAGATAATTTAGAACAGGATAGGAATTAGTTGTGAAATTTATTTCAAAAGAAATTATTAATGAAGAATAAGAATAGAAGTGGATTCTACCATGTGAACTGTTTAGTTTGTTGAGTAGCAAATTAGTTTTTGTAAAGGCATTTAAATTTAGGTCAACTGGCAACCCAATTGAGCCTGAATTTGATTTAATTATCAGGGTATTGTAGGCCTAGTGAAAAAGTTCTAATTCAGAGTAAAAGTGAACGTTGTTTAGTAAATTTGTTGACTAGAACAGAAGTGAAAAGTCATTTCATGAGCGATTTCCTGACACCTTGACAAATAAAAAGTAATTACAATTTTGTATTTAAAAAGTTACTGAAAGACTTTCTATAGAAATGATGAAGTGTTTATTGTATTTAAAAAGTTTGTTTCTTTTTGAAGTGTATGTCTGTTTGAAATCTCTTTGAGTGTTTTTGTTTGTTTCTTTGAGTGTGTTTCATTCATGTGCTTGTATTTCCGTGTTCTCTATTACCGAATATAAGAATTTTGTTCAGGAATTTTCTTTATGTCCAATTTCAAAACCTTCCACGGTTTCCAAACAAAGAATTCTAGAAATTATTTTTCAGAAGATTGATATTAGTTCACGACAAAAGGTTGCCTGGAATTTCTTATATTGTTTTCGTACAATTACCTTTTCTCAAAGTCAGGGGAGTTAGGTAATTGATGCGCCACACGCTAGAGGTAGCCGAGACGGGTGTGATACGAAAAGGTATGTTTAAAAGGAGGGTGGTGTTCGTAATCCGTACTCCGGGCAACCCTTGAATAATTAAGCTTTACATATTCAAACTCTCTTACGATATTCAATATAAGGAATAATTTTTCAATTTGTTAATGATGATTTTGCAATTAATAAATCACATAAAATTATGACATCTAATCTAATATTTTATGATATTTTTCGTTAGACTAATGTGCTTTTTAATATTTTATATAATTTATATTATAGTAGGCTAAAATAACTTAAACAATGAATCCTACAAATTTAAGATATTAATTCGGTTTATATTGCCCTACGAATAAGACAGTACATCAAAGTAACGAAAGTAATAAATTGCTTCCTCTCAATGTTCTTTTTGTAATTGAGCGAATAAATCACATAGTTTAATGAAGAATGTCTCACTCCCTATGAAATTTTCTGCAATTATTTTTCGCACGTGTATGGGCGAATTGGTTGTAGAAAGTTTTCTAAATATGCCGTGAACTGTCAACGATACGTTACATAATAGTACTGAATTGAAGTACTCAGACAGTTATCCAGCTCTTTTATTCATTTTATACAACTCACTACAGTATTACAAAGAAAGTTGAATCTCCACGCAAGTTTTTTGGAAGCATCCGTTGACCTTATACCCCTACGGTTCTTGAGATTGTAATAAAAGGTCGTTTGCTTGGAATATGTCATAATTAGTTTTCAAAAAGTGTTGGGAGAATTCAGAAGTGTTAAGATCTGCTTGAGGAATATCATGCAGTTGTAAACAGTAATGCTTACGAAAATACACTCCTTATGTGTCCTAACAAAGTTGCAGTCGTAACATGTGTCTATCGTTGCAGTCGTGACAGGTTAGGAGTGATTCAAGAGAATTATCTCTTTCATTGGTATATAAACGTACAAATCTAGAATTTGTGACAATTCGTCTCGCCGTTAGTACATGCAATCTAATCCAAAACAAGTGCACTCGTTATATTCGCGTACATGTCAACCAAATCAATGTTAAAAGTCGTGCGTTGTTATGTTTGACATTCACATGTTCATACGTAGTTAGATTCACAGCAAGTGATGCAGGAAAATTCTCCTATATGGAAGATGTCTGCACAAATTCCAATCTACATACACAAATGGGGAAGGGTGCATCAAAATATCTTGTTGCAAGTCCGCAAATGAATCTTCGTCAAATGTCAGGCCGTAGGTTCGAGGTCCAAAGGTAACAGATTCTCGCTACCAGATGGGATGAAGGATCGGACGCTACCAACTCTTTGATGAGAAGTGCACAGAAAGGTGGTTGTAATAAATCGTTTTCATGACCTGCTCTTATCAGTTATATACAAATTCAAACTTTGCATTCTCATACTCTTGACAAAAGGCAGGACTGTATACGATCCTCTTTCCCACCTGATTCTACTACCAAGAATTATGATCTAGAAGTACTGCGCGAATGCTAATGAAAATATCTATGCAGCTGGTATTTCGAGTCAAGACTGCTTATTTGAAGAATGTGAAACATTTAAGATTTAATACATTTGTCCTGCTGAATACAGTACACCTGTTTCTAAATTACTTTCGTACATTTCTTGGTCAACTTCAGCGTTTTTAGATGTTTGTTCAAAAGGATGTTGTTTAACTGTGTATTACATGGTAATGGATATTGTGTGAATAATATTCTCAAGACTCAATGAATAAGTACAATAGAGTCACGACGTAGAGTACACAATAGACCAGAACTGCGGAACTGAATGACCCTAGTTGGTGTGGCAATCCCCCTTAATGTTAATTGAAGGCAAGGGATGGTGCCCAGACGTTAGCGAACTTAGTAAAGTTGTGGAAACTTGTTGCTTCCAGCCGGTTACTCGCCCGCGTCAACGCAGCCGGCCCTAAACTTCAGTTATCTGTGACGCCCGATCCCTGCGCCGTGATACGCTCTGCTTTAGAGCGCTTGGCCGACACTTCCCGTCTAGGAACGCTGCTGCGTTGCCGAAATCGCGACGGCAGGGGCACGAGCAGAAACAGGAGGCGGGGCAGCAGCACAGGACTGCGGCGAGACAGGCCCCGGGGGCGCTGAGCGCGGGTGTGAGCGGAGGGCGGGCTACGCTGGGCGGGACAAGGCGCGTCTGGGCGGGGAAAAGGCAGAGCTGGGTGGAGCGAAGTAGGGACCAGAGGAGGCGGGGATAGCCGGGAGGGACAAGGCTGACCAGGGCGGACCAAGGCGGGGCGAGGCGGGACTCTGGCGTGGCGGGGTTAGCCGGGAAGGAGCAGGCGGACCTGGGCGAGGTGAGGCGGGGCCCAGGCGCGGCGGGGATGGCTGGCAAGGGCAAGGCGGACCTGGGCGGGGCGAGGCGGGGACTAGGCGTGGCGGGGGTAGCTTGGAGGGACAAGGCGAACCCGAGTGATGCGAGGCGGAGCCTAAGCGTGGCGGGGATAGACGGGAGAGACAAGGCGGACCTGGACGGAGAGAAGCGGGGCCCAAGCGGGGCGGGGATGGCCGGGGAATGCATCACCGACGTGCCTGCGTCCCCTAAGTTGCCTGGCAGCCAGTTTGCGGTGGGCCCCCATTCGCACTTAGCGAACTGTTAGTTTGCGTAGGCTCAAATTTCTCGTGTTCTTGCCCGTCCTCGGCAGCGGCAGTGCGCAGAAGCCCCGGATAAGGCTAATTAGGGTTCCGCTCGAAAAAATGGCAGTGCCTTCGCTTTTGTGACCGCGTTGTAGTTATTCTCTAAACAACGTAAGTAATTAGCGTATTGCAAAATAAACAATTTTCCCGTTATTCGATCAGCAATGCTTGACTCGTTCTCACAAAATATCTCGCCATTGTTGACTAGAATATAATACCCATCAACGTTCCTTCACCACCAAGATACGCGAAGGAACAAAAATCATTGTTGAAGGGTAGATTACAGAAAGATTTTTAACTGTCTAGATAAGAAAAATGCAATTTGGAATTTTTTTTTCTTCGAGTTAAGAGAACTACATATTCCAAACTCGCATTCTTCACCATAAATATAAAAATTCATTTTTTTGAATTTTGAAAAAATAAAGTATTTTTTTGTATTTCTGCAACCAATAAATTCAACTTTTAAAGCTAGATATTCCTTAAAACAACTTCAATTTATTTCTCGACGAGACCAAAGAAGCTTATAAAATTGGCGTAGGTTTTATTTTTATTGAACTTTCGAAAACTGAGTTTTAAATATTGCAAAACCAACATTTTTTCAGGTGTTCCTACCATTACAATACTGAAGAATAATATTTTTGTGCTTGATAAAATCTATTTTTCAAAATTGTATTGTTAAACAAGATCATGTTTACTGTTTTTGAAAATATGATTCAGTCACGCAAAATTGCCCGAAAATTTAAAGGTAATTTTAAAGAAATGGGTAAACAAGATCTTTTCAAAAAGACTCCACGTTTTTCCTTTAATTGTTTCTCGGAATGAGAAAAGTACGCTTACATAAATGGCTCAGAACCAGTATTCTTAACACTCTCTAATTTGTCAAAAATTTAAAAGTTTAAAAAATCGGCGTTTTTTCAGAGCGACAATATTTAAGATTCAGACTTGTTAACTGTAATCTGTTATCCAAAATCAAATCTTGAAATAATATCATGTAAAATTCTGAAGAACATCTAAAGTTTGCAAATGCAAATGTTCAACTTTTTGTTAAATCGTCTGGAAAGTTGTTTTATCTCCGCGTGGGATGGTGTAGGGGTAACGTAAATGAACTTCTCACCCAACTTCCGTATAAAGATATAAAGGTACAAATCGATCTTTAACTAGTTAACACCAGTATGATATTTGTAGTACCAAAGGTGCTGTCCCTCAACATACTATCAATAAACCTTATAGAAGTGGCGTGGGTGAAAACAGCAAAACCCTAAATACTACGACCTGTGAAATATCCTGCTAAATTAATGACACTTGCGAAACACCTAGCATTTAAACACTGAACTGACTTTCGAGATCTCTTAGCTCTGTCATTTGTCTCTGCAGCACAATGTACGACCAATTTACTGTTGTTCAGCTCTTTAGCAAACAAACACATCCCATTACTACCTATTAAGAGGACGCCCGGGCGGATATACACAGAAATGTCTAAATTCCATATTCATTCTCCGTCACCCCCCACGCACTGGCCCCTCCCTGAGTGTTTATGGCTTGCTCAAATATCCGTGCCTCTCCTCCCTTCGACTCCGTGGAATACGCACCCGGAACGAGCGGGAGATCAGTCTTTCCGAAAGGCTACATCCAGTTACTTCCCGCGATCTTCAAGGCACAAAGAAATCACTCGAACAACGAAACACGCCACATGCATCCACGTCCGTCGCCTCTTCGGTTACGGAAGCATTACGGTAGGCTTTCCATACCTGCCCCTTTTCACTTCCCTACTAGCCATAGTCAACGCTCGCAACACATGACAGCTTCCTTCTCTATATCGGCGTAAATCAATATTATACCCAGCACTTCGTTGGTTTTGGCCACTCACTAAGAGCCATTAAGCCATATATCGCTTGGACAATTACTAGGTACTACAAGACACAATCTTACTGTTGTTGCTGTGGACGTATGCCATTAGACTTCACGAGTGAGCACGCCAAGTAACACCAAAACAAAATCAGCGCAGGCGCTATATACAACTTGAATATTCAAGTTCTACTTCCACGAATTGTTTTACAAATTGTCGTCTCTATGAGTAGGCACCACAGCCTGCTACTCACCTTTTCACTTCATGCATAAACGCGTAATTGTGCTACTATCTCTACATTCCCGAGTAGAGAATTTGACAATTCAACATCCGGTAAAATTGTACCTTCGTTCTTGGTACATTGGCTTGGACTCTAAGTCTCTGCTTCTTCTTGCGCGGACTTTCCTTGACGAAGACCGACCACTCACCCCGCCTTCTCATCGTGGCTGCATTTCTGAGTCTTTTATTTAGGAAGCTGTCACGGGCGTCTGCTACATTTGTAGGTGCTCGAGTATCCTAAACCAATGTTGTAGTTAAATTAGAATTAGCTTTAGATTAGTTTAACTGTAAGTCATTCAAAATACATGTGAAAAAGTAATAGCTACTGAACTTGGTATCCATCATTCGAACAAAAAAAAATGCATAAATTGAAAATTAAATAGAACGATTAGAAAAATGAGTTTAAAATGTTCGTTACATTTCAACAATTGTGTCTTTCAGATCAATTATTTCTTTCAAATTATTTCCTAACCTTTTTTCTTCCCATTCCATGTTCCCTTTCTTCCCTGCCTCCCCAAGCCCCTTCCAAATCCAGGAGCCACAAAAGTAATATGTCGCAAAATAACGGAGGCCCATTCTTCCAGATATTTTTGGGGGAAGGGTGACTAGGATATTATTTGTCCTTAAGAAGTTTCATTAGGAGAATGTAATTTATATTTAAATTATGGAGCAGCTGTGATAACATAAAATATGTAATGTATACCTAAATTGATGAAATGCAGATGAGCTCGTGGAACTACTACTATATTTTGTGGATCAAATTGTTGGTTATTTGCAAATAATTTGTAAGTATTCTTTTCCAACGTATTACATTCTGCAGCTTACCTGATACATTTTGAAATTTGTATTTGAATAATGACACTAACATTGTTATATGTATGTTACAATTTGTTCATAAAAGGTGAAATTGAGGCGAGCTTACCCTATTATTTTTTTCTCGTTTATTAAAATGTTTTAAATTTACAAAAGGTTTGTATAATTTCGAATGTATTAACTTTCACGGCATACCAGATAGTTTGTAATTTGCAGTTAAATGATGGCCGAACAATATATTAAGGTAATTGCGATAGTACTTTGTCTTGTAACGTTTTTTTAAAAAAATTGAAGTAATTTAATGAGCTGATTTTAAATCCATTGTTGAAATGAATTGCCTGAAGACAAAAATAGGAAGAATCATAATAATACTCAATAAAGTCAACTTATTTTAGTGCATAATTTATTGCTCTCCGTAAATGAATTTTGTGATATTCATTTACCAGAACGCACTAATATTGTCGTTCACCTTTGGCGTGTGGGCCGACCTTTAAGGGAGTGTCGCCAGCAGAGTTTTCGCTGGTTGTTGCTTGGAGGCTGCAACCGAAGCAACGGTAGACTTGCTGCAATTGAGTGCTCATAACGGGAAGGGGCGGGGCGGCGTGGCCGAGAGCGGGCACGGCGCTCGCGCAGCGTCGGCGGGCGGGCGCGCTAATTAAAGTAGCGGCTAAAATGTTGGACTGGACTTAAGTGGGAGCGGAAATTGCTCTGTCGTCAAGGAAATAAATTCGGAAACAATAAAGCAAGGCGGAATTCGGAACTACGGTTAAATCGATCGATCTCGCACGGAAAGTTTCGGCAAAAACACTTCCCCCGGCTTTTAAGGTATGAATTCGCGCGTCACCATCGCTCACCAGGCCGGGAAGAGGAACTTTGCAGAAATATGGTATCTCTCCGCGTTCCGGACGGCTGCACTCGTAACTACGCGCGCTTTTGCGCCCACTCACACGCGCCAAGCAATATTTCGCCCGACTGCCGCCGCAACCGCCACCTCCGCCCACGCCGCCCGCGATAAGGCCGTGGACACCGCCCAGCCCCGCCGCCGCACCGTCTCCTTAACGCCCGCCACGCCCCGCGAGGAACGTATGAACGCCCTTCCTGCATGGTATGCGATTCAATTTTTTTATACGTTCCTGCCTTTCCTGTTCAGGATCTGTGCGCGGTGACATATGGAAAGCGACTTTACAATGGGTCAGGGAAGCATCACATGGAGCTAAACGTCTGCGTGTACAACGTAAACGTATCCGTATCTAGTTAATCAAACAAGAGCTGCATACGAATTTTTTCGCCTCGTGTCATGAATACTAATCGGCAACGATAATCCCCGCCGTAAGAGGCCTTCTGAATTCATAGAGGATTACGAATGCCCTAATATTTCCTCGACCCTTCTTTGGTCTATCAAGGACACCTTTTCGGGGACGTATTCTTTTCGTCTTGCTCGCACATCACAGAAATTTACCACAGTATTGCTCAAGCATCACATAATTTACTGGATTGCTCTATTGCCTGATGGTTCGTTCATTCTCATTCTGTCCCTTCAATTCACTTAATTAACACGAGAGACTGGTTATCTCGCTCAGTAGAGCGGTATATTTTAAATATGATGGATTAATTCATATTTGATTTAAAAATTTAATTTTTTTTCTAATTTATAAATATTTTGAACTTATTCAACCAGAATTTTGAATGACATTCGTTACTAAAACAATTAGTAAAAACTACATTTGTGAATGTATAAGCTTCTTAGGAACCTAAAGTCCCCTCTCTCAGTTGTTTGCGCCACTGATTATATGTTTTAACGGTAATTTACGCAAAATTATAATAAAAAATTCTCAACATACGAGATGAAAACTAAATCTCAAATATTACATAAAAATGCATAAACATGCATTGTGAATGACTGTCCACAAAAAATCACGGAAGCATGCAAACATGCATGGAAAAAATACAAAGTTTTTAAAAAATTAGGTTGCCATGAAATACGTATTTACAAAGTTTGAGAGCTGTAGTAAGCTTACATAAAACATGCATTTGCATGGAAATTCTGCGTATAGTTATCACCGATTGGTAAGTTTATACTTCAAAATGAAATGTTCTCGGCGAAGCACAACATTTTTGCATCGCAAACAATGTTATTTACCTACGAAGTCAAAGTGAAAATTGAAAGCGTTTTATTGTATTACTTGCACACTCAACACATCCCGGCCGAGAAAAACCCCATGTTCTATCTCATACGTAGGAAAGAAATGAAAAAAGTAACGAAACTCTAAATAAACCTGGCTCGCGTATAACCTTTCATTTGAGGCACAAACACAACACAGTCGGTCTTTACTGGTTTAAGAAGGCACCCAGGCTCGCGGGGGATAAAAATGCGAAGTATGGAGTTGGAAGCGCCGGAGTGTACTCGTAAGTTGCCATTATTTCTCAAGAGCGTTCCAGGCATATGCTGGGCTCATCGTTCGCATCGAGTGAAGAGAATCAGGCGAAGACTCTCCTCCCTATTTCATTGACCCAACTCTCTCCTCTCTTTCTCTTCTTTCTTTCTTTCGGAGCTTTTCTTACGACTCCTTCCCTCGAGGCGATGCTTACTTCAGATATGTGGTTCCCAATGGAATGCGCCGGGTCCGACGGGCGTTTTACAAATTCGCGCCCTGAGGAAGGCAGGTCATCTCCTCTAGTGAGTTTTCCACTACGGAGGCCGGCCACAAGGGGGCAGGTACTTCGTACCTGACAGTGCGAATGGTCCAATGCGAGTTGGCTTGCGAGAACTAGAACTCTCTTTCTATCACGTACGAAATAATTCTGGATTTCATTTTTTCACAATTGGGACTCATGTCTCATTTTATGACCGTATGTACCGAGTTGGAAAGGGGTAAACAAAACTGTTCCCTTGTTTCCTATTCGTTGTACTGTATGTGGCAAATTTTGCGATGTATGAAGAACAACATACTAGCAATATCCAGAAGAAAATGGCTTGTAAGGTCAAATGAGGTGAATTATAGAAAAGAAGCATCGTCTTTAAAGAGAAAAGAAAATAATATAAGGTCCCGCCGGAGGCTCATGACAAGCAAGCTCGCTTTCCATACATCGACCTAACTTTCGCTTTCGGAGCAGACCAACTATCGCTCTCGCTTTTCACTGTTATTGCTAACCATTTAATTTTTACAAAGGATTATAACTTCTAGGACGTAAATTTGATTCTGAATAGTCGAACCGGGATTTCACCGCCGCTAGCAAAGTTATGAAGATAGGAGGAAGTGTTACGAAGATCGGAGGAGCGCAATAATGGCATAACCTCAGATCGCAGATGTCTAAATATTCACCGCTTCCACCAAAGCACGCGTAGAGTCGCTGACTCAGCGGTAGGAGATTGTTAGTGGCAGCAAAATATCGGGTCGAACGATGGCAATGGCCAAAAAATAATTTCACAAATCAGCTTTTCTGACGAATCGTTTCCGTGATTCTTATTGATCACATGTCTTCCTTGAGAATCGTCTACACAACGAAACAAACTGTGCGCCATTTTTTTCTTTCCCCAACCATACCGTGCTTATTTCCCTTACTCCCGTCTCCAGCGTCCGCTAAAACGCTTACCCCTGTGACTGGCGCTCCGCCCACGATCGCTTGGGAACGTCTCGGCTGAAATGCATGCGCGTGGTGATTCGCGCCCTCGGTGGCAGCGTTCATGCGACGTAAAGAAGCGAAAAGAAGAAACGCTTTTAATAATCCAGGGACATAATAACAATACAAGAGCTTGCCACTGAACTTTCGTGGACAGGCAGCTTGGTTCTGGATGCAACGTTCGTGAATTTTTCACACAGTTTCGTGATTGAGGTGAGCAATCTTACTACGTGGACGGGAATTCTTGAGTGCGATAAGACGAACAGATCGTATAAGTAGTTTCATTTATTTATTTTATTTACTTACTTTATTTATCAAAAACAAGAAAACACTGAATATGACGTATGTGACAGAAGTATTCCATCGATTAACGTCAAGCCAAAGCCAGAAAAGTAGAGGTAATGTGGAAACATACTTGTTATTGAAGACACTATTATTATTAGGTGACATGCTTATTTCTTTTTTAGTTTGATAAATTACAGAAAGTTGCTTTATAACATTATAATTATAATACTAATAACTGCAGAGTCTAAGTAAAAAAATAAAACAAATATTTTGTCCATTTTCTGCTCTATAAAAAACATAAAAATGGGCAGATAATGAAGAAACACCTGAAGAATCAAATGATTTAAATACAAAAATAAAACCTTTAGCAACGGTATGTTTTTAAATTGGGTGTCTATTACTCAAGAACCGTTTAATGCGTTTACCGTTCTTACTTTTTTTCCTTTACAGCTAGCTGTTACATTGTGAAACATATTTTCAGGATCCACGTTCTTCAAAATAGTCCCCGACTTATGATCGTGTGTTTGAACAGCATCTGAAACACATCTGTTCAGCGTACTAGGAACGATTCATCCAATTTGACGATATTAGAAACGTTGCCGGGACATTGATCATCTTGAATTTGGGTACTTTATGTTAAGATTAGTTCAAAATTAATTGAAAACCTTCAATGCCTTGTACGCGGTTGCGCACTTAAGGGGAGGGGGTCATAGGGCTTCAGTTGCACCCACAAGCCAATGACACATATTCAAAAATATCTTTTATTAATTTTCTATGCCAACGAAAGTGAATCAATCTATCAATTGTTAACGTTACAAATATCAACTAGAAAATGCATTTTATGTTCAGCATAAATTAATTTTTTTATAAGAAAGCATCATGTTGGATGGTCCATTTACCTGTAGACCCCCCCTACACACACACACACTGTCAGATAAAAATCGTGGGTGCGCATCTTCTAAGTACGTCCATTTGTAGACACCTTGATCTGAATTAAGACAAAAAAATACAGATGGACTAATTTAATAACAAACTTACTTCTGAAAATGGTACATAAAATTTGGAAACATACATAAGTTACTCATGGTCTCCGTTCGAGTGACTGCTGTCTACCGTGACAAACGGGAACTACTGCAACAGCTTCCCGCTCACTCCGCTGGAGTGCAACGCTCTGCAGGCCAGATACTAGACGCTTCCCGATTACCCACACGCTTCCAGATTTGCACCCCCTCCTCTACATAAACAATGGGTTATTGACCGCGCTCGAATATTCCTTCCCCTGACCCTATTTCCATCCATAGGGTCACGGAATGGTCCATCCCCATCTCTCATGACATCTATAGACTCCGAGAACACTACGAATACACGGATGGCTGGCTCAGGATCCAATTGGGCTGCAGCGACATAGCAAGAAGAAAAATACAAACGCTTAATACAATTACTCGCTTATTAATAAAACAACCTTTTCTTTCGACGAGATCCTTTAAAATTCATCTCTCCCCCAGCGGGTCTCTCCTTTCCCCTCGAACGGGCGTCATCCATAACGTCGTTGGCGGACAGGTCCCCCCCCCGCCCCTGCCGCCCCCTCCGCCGTCCCCACATCTCCGTCGCGAGCCCGTCAAGTTCGACGCTAACTCCTGCGGAGTATAATCAGCTTAAATGCGATTTTTGAAGTTGTTTTTATTCTTGATTTCAGTGCGAAGAAACAAAGCGGCGGCCTTCTAATCGGAACTCTACTCGCCTCGGTGGAAGGCGCCTACACTATCGCAGCCTTTTACCTACATAACTGTGCCGAACGGGCGGGCATGAACGGTGGGCGGGCGGGGGGGGGCGGGACGGACGAAGGGTGTTGCGGGGTGGCGGACGGCGCGCGGCCATAAGTGCCACCTCGGCAGCGGCGGAGGGCGTGAAAGAGGGGGCGACCGCAGAAGGGCGGTGGGGGACGGAGCAGAAAAGCGCGAGGGCGCTCTCAGAGCAAGTTGCGGGAAACTGGGCCTCAAGAACGATGGTGGATAAAACGCGCGTTAAGATGTGGGCAGTATCACAGAGCAGCTAACGAGATATATGATTAAGATAAGCGCGCTAGGAAATGCATATGATGATGTATATAAGGAATGATGCAAATACAAATAAAAGGAGTAAATATTTTTTCAAAGTTCCGGTTATCAATCTGAAGTCTCAAAGTGCTTCCGGGGATTCACGGCGTATACTCTATTTCGAATCTCTGATGGTTGTCAGAGATTCTCTATATCATTGCGGTGGGCCATATGAGCTTAAATGATTGGCCTATCGTTCGTCCGAAGGAAGGGAGACGGAGACTGGATAGAGAAGGAAGTATCGCGCGCAGTTCGTTACCCATATTCTAAGGTGCTGCTTCGGCATCTGCTTGGAAGCTATCAAAGTTACCACGGAATCCACTGATTAGATCAGACGATCTCTGAATTCGATTCCGGTAGACGCCACTATATCTTCGAAATGAAACATACAATACAAATTTTCGCACCGGACAGAAACTGAACCGGATTGTTTAAAATAGATAAACAAGTTAAAGTTGATTGTAAAATCTTGATGAGTGTACCGACCATCAAAAAGAAAAATAACATTTGTTTTAACAATGATACATAATGTATTAGTGTATATAAGTATTGTACCGTTTTTAAAATGCTTGTGACATATAATTTACTGCAGCTTCAAGAAAACGTGCGCAGATTATACTTCACCTCCATTAGTCACATGCAATTTGTTTCTTTTTTGACGAAATAAATCGAATCGAAAGAACGACTTTCAAAATCATTGGCATGCTCGCATTGTTATATGTCGCCTTAACCTCGCCACTACCAAATTTTTCTGTAGTTAATACTTTATCTGACAATTTGGAAGAAATCGTGATTATTGGCCCTCATGAAGAAGATGGAATAGCCCTGCCCATATTCCAAACGATTTCAAGAACGGGCAACAAATGGCAGTGATAATTCGTTCGTGCGTTGTGGCTTGGGACTTGTTAGTGCATATACGCACTTTCACAGTGCATTTCCCTGCAAAATGTGATATCCAGTTATTTACACATGACCGCCTCAAATAATTCAAATATTCACATTCAAAAAGAAAATATATGCTTTGTCGCAACAGAAGCGTTCGGAATATGGTCAATCGATCGCGTTGGTTCAGTGCTCGTGGCTATATTCAAGGACTTTTTCTCATTACGAGCGTTTCACTGTTTCTATTGATACCAAAATGTATATCCATCTGCACATTTAGATGTAGAAACGTCTATTTGGTTTTTCTAAGGACAACATTCATTGCACGGGGCTTCAACATTCAACAACTTTAATACTATTTAGATGCACATTATTTTCGAACTGAATTCACATATATTGCCTGTTTAATAAAACAAGTTGGTTCTTTGTATTTTGATCGCATGATTACATTGCTGCTAATGGCTTGTCCACAGACACAGTTGACGCGAAAGGGCAGGCAGATGAGCGTGCCGCCAAAGCAACGAATAACCCAAGAGTTTTTTTAAAGCACAAAATCGAAACGTTTGTGTATGTGTGTGGTTACAAATCCGATTTACGTGTTGATTAGAACATCAGACCTATTACCAACGCTGTGGAATATTTTACAACTACGTAAAAATAATATCTTCAACTCCTGGCAGGTAGGTTTTGGATTGCACTATGTGCAGGTGTGTGTTACGACGTGAGAGAAGAGAGAGAGGGGGGAAGAGAGAGAGAAAGAGAAAGAAGGTGATAGAAACAGAAAGAGAGAGGTGTGATTGTATGGGGGAGATAGAAATGCGCGGGTAACGGACGGAATGACTTGAATGGGAGATGGGGAAATGGTTCAAACTTACCGCAGGCCAATTCTGTTCGGGAGGCCTCTTGGGACTCAACAGAGGTAGAACCCCGCCGATTGCTCGCTTCTGCCCAGGGCGCTACCGCGAACGCGAGCGGTCGCGACACCAGACCCCCAACCGCGCCCCTCGCCGCGCAAACGAGGCCTGGTTGCCACAGCGATTATTCACGCGGCTCTTAAAGCACACCAATTTCGGGGCGGCGTGTTACCCTGAGGTTGGAGCCATCGGTGCCCCATTACGTTTCAATGCGAACAATTTTCGGTTGCGCCGTCCTGTTCCATAAAAAACGATTGCATACATTGTAGTAGTGCAACAATACAAATGTTAATTAAAAATACCGGGAAACAAAACCGAACAAATAAAAACATTCCCATACCCTCTACTGTACGCAGGTCTCTATATATACCGGTTTGGGGAGGGGGAAGGGCTGGTCAGTAGTAGTAGGGAAGAGGCGTAGGGAAACAGGAAGAGGCCTCCCCATTCGTAGGTGGGGGAGGAAGTTGGTGCACGGTAGTCGGAGATGTGGATGCGAATGCATTTACTTCCGGGCATAAGAGGACTGTGATTAATTTATTAAATAAAATACTCTAAAGAAGTAACCATGTTGGGGAATTAATGTTGAGGTTGAGTCAATTAAGGTTGTCAGATTTAATATTGGAATACATTTAATTCGTGAAAATAAAAGCGACGAAAATAGATCTGGATTTGACATTAATCATGTAGAAAAACTCCTCATACAATGAGTAATAAAAACAATATTTCTTCTCGTATTATTGTGCAAATGTCTTTATAAATGTCAGTAGCAGTAAATGCAGTGTAAGGATGGCGTTTTCAATGCCCTTGAGAATAGAAGTCCAGCGTACGCTCTTGCGGTTGTGTGAATGAAGTTGCAACGAATGAGTGGCAGTGACGACGGAACCAGATACCATTGGAGGCAAACATTAAAATTGAAATGACAGCGTCCAAGATGGGAGAAACGGGAAATGTCGGAGAGATGATTGCTTACGAAGATTGTAAGGAATTAGTGAACAAGAACGAAATCATAAGGGACAGTAAGAATATTAATTTAACTATCTATTTCTGTCCCCCAGGTCTGAGGCCAACTGGACAAGACATTGTGTGAATAATGATATGTCAAGAGTACTGAAGAACAGAGAACAATGCAGTCGGTTCACAATTTTTTGAAGGGAACACTCTTATACAGTGTTATATAAAAATAATGTATAAACTGATCAATAATGTGATTTGAATCCTAAGTGTAATAACATTCCATGAACAAAAATAATACTATTGTGTAGATGTCGCTAATAACCTTTTGTAATTGATGCCAGATAAAATAAATAAATTTATAAAAGAATATTAATAAAATCAAAAGGTCTCGATCATTAACGGAAGAGACAGCGATGCAAAAGACAGGTGCTCCACAACGTAAGGAGGGGGGCAGATGTGTTGATCAAAGTTGCTTAGTGTTCCTCGACAGAGGGCGAAAGGGAGGGGAGGCCACAGAATTAACGCTTTCAACGGGTGGCACGCGATGAAAGGATGAGCCACGGTTCGCGCACGGTCTACTGATCGTGTGCGTGAAATGATATGAAATATAAATTTTCCGGAAGAGGTATTCGTAAAACGTAAAACATTTAATTAATATTTATTAGATATTATATAATTATATATATTATAATATATATCTATGATAATATATATTATATATATATATAATTGTAAGAGTTATTTTTCCCTCTCCGAAACAAGTTGCGGCTTTGTGTCATCAACTTTAGCGGCTTTACATCGTTGATGTTTTAAACAATGAAGCAAGATTCGTGTTTAGTCGATTCTGAGTAGCATCTTTGACCACGTTCGACGTCAATAATATTCAGTTCAGGTACGCATCGCTGCCAAATTACAGAGTGAAATATCCATTTGGCTACCTCATCCCCACCTAAGTCAGGATTTTAGTGAATGAACAGAATGATGTATTTCGCTTTTTGGGAGGTCTACGTCAAAAAAGCCGGGATACGTGAAGGGCAAACGTGTTTTCACGAGAAATATACCTACGACACATAAACAACGTCTAAACGAGGACGACAGATTTATATCATTATGAGGTTGCAGAGCAAGAAGTGCATTTCTGCTGCCTATTAACATGTATATGAGGGTCACTCTTACTTTTGTGGCCACATTAGAAAACGAAACGAAGATTTGCACACCCGGTTAAAAACGATATGTTTGACGATATAGATTTCTTTGTTTTGAAATAAAATGAGGAAACAATTAATGCGCTGATCAAACTTACCGCTTTTTAAAAGACAAATCAAATTGAGAGATATGGAAGAGTAAAACAACACAACTTAAAGTGATCTCAACGGGGTTAACGTCACGCATGGCCAAAAGCAGTGCGCAACCTCTAAGGGGGGAGAAAAGCTGAGGCTGCAGGGCCGTTGACCGAGGCAGACGGCAAGAGACGCGGAGCGCACGCAGCAACGGAGCCCTGCGGTTCGGGACGGGCGAGCACGCTTTTCGGGCCGCGGGGTTCCGGCCGCGGCTGCGGGCCGGCCGCGGCGGCGGGCAGCGGTGCAGGCGGCGCGTGGCGGACCGGGCAAAACGGCGGCGGGCAGAATCGGTTATGGGGAAGTGAGGCGGCGGGAGCGGGCGGGGGCGGGGCGCAGTCACCGCAACACCAGCTGCACGGCAGCCCCGGCGCGCTGGTCCAGTTCGGCCCTTGTAATAACACCCGCGCCCCAATCCGCCGCGCGCCGGGCGCCGCGCCGGCTGCCCCGCAACTTCCGAATCCTGCGCGCGCCATTCTTCCCCCGCGGCCCGCCCTGCGCGCCAAAAATCCACCCCGGGGTTCGCGGACCTTCCCGGGGACGCCCCCGCCCGACTGGCCGGGTACAAGAACGGCAGTGGCTGTTGGTGGTTGTAATTCTTGTCATTGTTGATGTAATTCCTGTTGATGTAATTCTTGTTTATGCAATTCTGGTTTATGTAATTATTGTTTATGTAATTCTTGTTGGTGTAATTCTTGTTAATGTAATTTCTGTTGACATAATTCCTGTTGACGTAATTCCTGTTGATGTAATTCTTGTTGGTGTAATTCTTGTTGAAGCAATTCGTGTTGATATATTTCTTGTTTATAGAATTCTTGTTTATGTAATTCTTGTTATTGTTGTTGGCAGCAATAACAAGAATGGTGGTGAGGATGATGATATTAAAGGTGATATTGTAGATGGTAATTTTAGTGCTGGTGGGGCAAGTGGTGGAAACGGAAATGGGGGGAGTGAGTTTCGATCTTATGGATAATAACTGGAGGTATTGTTATTGACAATTCCTGTGGGAAAAATGACATTGATAATGGTGCTCGGGGTGGTAAAAACAGTGGTGTTATCTTAACAGTTATTAACCGGCTGTAATGAACGCGAGCCAGGAAGCGGTAGCGACGTGATTTTTTAGAAAGCCAGAGGCGGGGCTAGGAGCAGCAGAGTGAATGTGCAATGGCAGCGAGCGGGGAGGGGGCCGCGGGAATCCGAGCCGCCGGCCGCATAGCGCGCTGGTAAGCCAGAGCCGGAGAATGCGGAGCGGCGCGCCGGGCACGCCAAAAGTCCTCGGCGGACGCGCGCGCCGCACCCTGGACGCCCCTGCCGCGGCCCCCGCGCGCCCTCGCCGTCGCATTGTCTCCTCCGCCTCGCAGGCGCTCGGACGCCGCTGCTCTGCGCCTCTTCTGCTTCTCCATTTGGCTCCTCTCTTTCTCTGCGTTGCTGCCCGATACAGCAACGGAGCCCTTCTACAGAAGGCTGCTCTTCTCGTCTTCTTTCCTCGGACAGGCAGGCAGATGTAAATGGCGTCCGCGTCTGCTCGTGGGCATGAAGGTCCGAGCGCACGGAAACAGCCCGAAGATGAATCACAACCCGTAATCTATTCTCACAAAACTGAATTCAATGATGTGTTTGTGGCAACGATATCAGAAAATGTACTTTATTGATTAACGCAATATTTTCAGACTATTTTTCAGTGTTTTATGTTTTATTAATGTAACATGGTTTTCTTTTCCTTAATATTCTGAAAGGAAAATAAAATTATGGAGAAAGCTTAACGAAATAAAAATATGAAGTACGTAGTTACAAAAAATATCTACTAAAGAAATAAATTGAAACCACAGAATCCAGATTGGTGAAATGATATGCGCAAAATATATTTTGATTTGATTTTCTTCACTGAATATCAAAAACTTGTATGTGACGTACGGACAAGTAAATCCGGTGGACATTTTTTTAGCTTCATAATCCCTACTCTACCTTTAAACGGTACATACTATTTGAATGGCGAATGACAATCCACAAAAGCGTGGTTGGGGGCATTTGAAAAGAAGAAATGTTCGGTCGCGAGAAATAGAAAACTTACTATTGTAAACAAACCACAGATTTGATTTTTTCTAATACTAAAAAATGGCAACCCCGCATCCCCGGCTCTGCACCAATCACAATTAGCAACAGGAAATCTCAATAAAATGTGCCATAGTGATGCTACAGTTTTTATTTCGCATGGAATTAGTATTTCGTGAGAATATATGTACAGAACATTCAACAGCATAAAATTGTGAAAACTAATTTTTAGGTTTTGTTTTACTTTCCGAATGCTGCAAAGCAAAAAAAAAAACATATTTAAGAAAATACTCTAAACCTCGGAAAACTAAAAGAAAAATTAGCTTGCACTGTTCTACTGCAAAATCAAATGAAATAAACGTATTATACATGACATTATTTGAACACATTTTATCAAAAAAATTATGTTGATAAAACTGTGCATTATTTTCTCGTTTTCTCTCACTGACACGAAGATAAGAAGAGACTGAGAAACTGAAAACAAAGCTGCAACCATACAATATCATGTTTTTTCCAGAACGAAAGGAAATGACCAGTAATTGATTGTGTACAAGTAAAAGTAATAATTTGAAAATTTCTGTTGGAATGGACTTGAAGTGACACTTGTATGATGTTTAAAAACTTTGAAATTAATTTAAAATGCCAAAGTTAAAATGTTTATAATTTTAGTTAATTGCAACTCAACTAGCAGGGCTGCAACCCACAATTATGTGTAAGAACTAGGCATTTTTAACGTTTGATCGAATCTAAATTACATTTTCATTTTTTATCTATTATTAATTAGAAATCAACATCGAACAAAGGTTGACTCACCGTTGTCTCAGAACAATAAGCCGTTCAGAGTCTATCCTGGAAACGCAGGAACGTGGGCCATTTGCGCCTAAAGTACGCTTTATATCAAGCCGGCGTCGTTGTTCTAAATGCTTACGCACGCTCCATGAATTCACGGAGGTTAAACAGTTCGAGGCACTAGAGTCCCTGGATGGGTGATAGTCTGGGAACCGCGGATACTAAGGGCGCCAAGTCACCCAGCGGATAGAGATACAAGGCAACGACATTACGACGAAAGAACTACGATCAAGGATATTTATTTGATGTTTTTTGCAGAATAAATTCCAAAGTAACAACATTGTTATAAGAGTAAGATAATTTAAAAAAAGTTGAAATCCCACGTAAAGCATGATTTTTTTCAATTGTATTTTGTCATGGTGTATAATCCCAGAACACCTTCTAACACCCATGAACTTCAATCCTCGTAATTCCTTTCCCTTCTCCGGTAAAAATTGTATTAATTTGTGAAAAACGGCGTGGGTGACGTAAGTTCCTATCGGCCGCAGCGTTGGCATCATCCAGGAGTAAGCTCGGCTTTCTTCCCCCAAAACCGGACCACGCATCGAGAGGAACTTACGAGCTTCGTTGGCCTGAGGATAAGAACGTACTCTGGCCGACACGGCCTTACAAGTCACACAGGTAAAAAAATAAAGATAAATTTATTTAAACTGCAATTGGGTATAACTCGGTGGCACCAACCAAGGTGCGGTGAGAGGGTGGATGAATTGGTGGAGAGACAAGGTATATAACCAAAGTGATTGTACAAAGACTAAAAGGACTTAGACGGGGTGAATGAACGGCTAAAATACACTCAAAGGTTTATAGCCATACAACAGAAGTACCACCAATTCATTGGCAGAGAGTAAATACAATGTCCAGTAAGGCCATATTCTATTTTTTTTGTTTTTGATATAATTTATTAAAACGACTTATTATGGGTAAGCATGAACGAATAATAATCCTACAAACGTCATTGGAAACTTTAAAACGAGGTACGTACGAAGGCGGTCTCAAAATGAATAAAAAAGAACTTGGTATTAAGTTTTTCTAAACCCTCATTCGGGGGATTGACATCGTTTAATTTAGCGCTACAAACATATTTCTAGCTCAATATTTAAAAACGTTCGATTTTCCCATCATGGTAAGTTGGAAATGTTTCATTAAATCTGAAACGCGACTTAGCCGCCGCTGACTATACCTCTAGAGGCTTAAACCCGCCTCTTCCAGCGCGGTCTTTC